>MU854570.1:0-39543 GCA_033296685.1 Parachaetomium inaequale | reverse complement strand
GAGGGTTCGGTACTATGGTGTGTACGGCAAGCCTGGCCATAATGCCCGCACTTGCCAGGAGGGTGCAGAAGCATCTGATTTAGCTGCTTCTGATGTAATTATAGTTAGTTCCTAATGTTGTTGTGTGGTGGTTAAGGATAGTTGTGCTAGAGTAATGGGAGGTGGGTCACTCGCTGATATGGGTCACTCGCTGATAATGTACGTTAAGCGGCATTGCGTGAGGGGGTGTGTTCCCTTGGCATGGGCGGGAGCATCGTTAGATTAGTCGCTATCGCTGCTGATTTTGATCACTTCAATCTCCCGTGAATAGGTGCCACCAGACGTGCGGTTTGGCAATTTGCGCTTGCCGGAACTCGAACAAGGTGCTTCGGCGGCCGATGCGGCGGGAACTGAGCTTTTTCGGGGGCGGAGATGATGACGATTTGGCTGCATAGACACAAGTTCATTGAGCTCAGCTTGTTGAGCTTGGCTGTCCTTAGCGGTATTCGAAGCCGCAAGGGCCGTGAAAACCCTCCTAGGCCGACCGCGGCGCTTCGCTGGTTTCTCGCTCAGAATCCGTCTTCGTGCCCAAGTCGGTCTGTAAGTTTTCGACAAGGCTGGACTGCGATATGTCAAGATAGACTGTGAAGACTTCCCAAGCGGGGGCTCTATTACAAGGCATTACCTAGGAACAGGCGTTTGCAACGGCAGGGAGGCGACAGGAAAGGTCCCCTTGCTCTGCCTCCTCCGGAGAATTGGGAACAGTTCGGTCGTCTAGTGATGGATGATGTTATATGCCGCTGCCAAAAGCTGGGGAACTATCCGGCAAAATTCCGTTAAAAGCGGTGTTGAATTCCTCCTCCTATAAGCCACGACTATCCCTGCGCCATTCTATGGTCTCTAGCTCACGGCCTTGATCTTTAGGCGTCAATGCCTGACCTAGCCTAGAGCATTCAGTATCCCAAACTTGATGGTCGTGCGTTATTAGTGGGGCGTCGGTGACCCTCGAGGTGTTTTCCAGGTGACGTAAAAGGGATCCTGCCAATCGCTGGATGAGGCAAGCGCGAAGCTGTTTGGCTTTGAGGGGATCGGTGGTGACCTTAGCGGTATGATCCTCAAATGCTTTTTCTATAGCCCTTATCTCGGCCTCGAGCGATGTGAGGAAGTGGCTCTCGATACGCTTGTAACTGTCGAGGAATCTGTCGTTATAGTCGTGGCCAGGGTCTTCGTAGAGGGACCTGAGGTTGTACGGCTCGTCTATGGCAGGGAGACTGGGGAAGGTTCTTTGCGAATGCTAGTGCGGGCGGCGGGCTCATAAACTCGTGGACTGGCATAGGTATAAGAGGTGCGTTGTGCCTGAGATGAGGTGAACAATGGCGATAGGAAAGAGGGAGGGAGGAATTTATAGACGCTGTCCCGGTCGCAGCCAGTATGCACTATCCACCGAGTACGCCTTCTCCAAATCCGCCTCGTCACGGCAATGCGTGTATATGATTTGCCATCAGGATTTAGCTACTTGTCTCGCTACCTAAGTTAATGCCGTATGATTCGAGCGTCGCCAGGGATCACCTAACCCGGGCGAGTGATATGTATCGCCTCCCTCACCACTCTGTACGTTCTCGGTGTAGCTTCCGAGAATCTGCAACGGCCGTCCGCGACCACGCTCCGTATAAACGAACGATGTCCAGCCTTTTTGTACGGCCCCTCGACCCTTCTTTCCTCACAATACGGCCGACCAGGACTTGTTTGGTCAATTCTAGTATAGATATTGTAACCTGACACCGAGTTTCTAGGCGGGCTACCGAGGGCCCGACCCTATGAGAGGTACTACTGCTAAGTATTTGCTCCAACCCCTTACGCTTACCTACTACCGGTACTACGTCCCCCTTTTTCTATACCCAGCTGAAATGACACTCGATGCCGTATCACTTAAACGAGGGTTACTATGCAATTGGGACCGACGGCCAGTGCTCGGGCAGTGTTCTTCCTACTGGCATACTCAAAGGAAGGTGCTTCCGACCCTTCCCCCTAGGGGATCGAAAGCGTCCGGAAAGCCGTCCTGGCCTACAAACTGACGGACTTGGCCAGGATCTGCCAGAAGGCGAATCCCAGGGGCCTCAAGCGGTGGCGTGCGAGTGAACGCCGAGATTGGGCTAGTCTAGGTCAGAAGCGACGTCGGGGTTTGTGAATCGCTATACAGACGCCTTTCAAACGCCTTGTCGCCAAAAGGGTTGGGAGTCAAACAGGGGGCCATTTGACCGGCTTCGAGCTCCAACCTGGCCTACGGCCTCGTTTACTTCTAACTTTCATACGAGAACCGTCTAAGCGCTCCCGGCGGGTGCCGAATTCCTAGTGCCTAGACGGCACCTCACCCCGAACATGATCGAACTCCAAGAAGAGGCTGCCATCATACGCCTTGGCCAACAATACTACGGCGATTATACCTTGCCACAGGGGCAACATCGCTCGGCCCGGCCCCGCGAAAACAACCGGGGGATAGGTAGGTACCCAGGCATTCATATAGACTCGCCTGGATAGGACTGGCTTGAGGTGGACAGCCTCTTGTAGGCGATTACGGACCAGTATAACGGAGTCAGCTTGATGTGTCTACCGTATATAGAGTCCGCCTTATCGGACTCCTGTCGTAGATATACGGCTGTACTTGCCTACCGCCCCCTAGGCTCGTGTCTGTCCTCGTTGCCGATTTAACGAATGGCGCTCCAAGGAACCAGCTTGCGCATCTGAATTCTAATAGCCGCTCAAGCCTCTAGAGTCAGCCTAACCCGGCGGACAATTTAGGCAAGAAGCTCGCCACGGCAATACCAAGTATAGAAGCGGCGCCTTTAACAGTCTAACACGTGTCTTTGCGTCCGTCCACGCCGCCGTAGGGACGGCCAGGGAGATCCCCCCTGCGCCGGCTGGCGGAGCACCATTGCCTCGATCCTCCGTAAGCGAGTCTCTCTAGTGTTCCCGACGCCCTCGCCGTCTGGCTAGTCGTATTGGCCTAACCGACGGCGAGGCAGGTACGAACCTCGGTATTCGATAGCTTGGTCAAGTCGTCTGTTCATAGGCGGTTTCAGGGACGAGACAATAGAGAGGGAGATAACGTCCCCCCGGGCAATCTCGCGACGCCCTGGATTGTCCAGTATAAGGTTGGAGTTGTGTGGCAATATCACAAGTCCCTTCCAAAGCGCCGAGCTCAGATACGTTTCAGCATCGAGGGTCTTGGTGGGTTTGTTGGCGTCTCGGAGCGGCGCTTTGTTAGAAGGCGGTCCAGGAATAGTCTCTATAAACGGGTCGGCACCTAGGGAGAAATTATACGAGACGAGGCCCTCTCTGGACCGAAGCGACGTTCACTGATCCAGCGGGTATAGGATACGATAAGCAGACTTCTACCGTGCAGATCCTATTGCTTCATTTCTCCCCCTCGCCCCCGAATCGTCTTCTCGGCCGGGCTATTCCTCAGGCCGCTCCAGCCATCCATATATCCTTAGTTACGATGTTGCCCATAGGCCTGGCCGCCGACAACAAAGGCCTGGGAATCATCGCGGGGATATATACAGCCACGGCGTTAGCGACGCTCTTCTGCGCCGCACGAATCTACGCTAGCGGCCTCATCCTACGTCGGATACAACTAGATGATTGTCTCGTTTTGCTCTCTATAGTAAGTTCCCAGCTAAAGCCTACCTTTTACTCTTTCCCTGTCTAATAAGGGCAGGTTATAGCCTAGAGCTCCGCCGCCTTCTCAATCTTAGGCGTCCGGTCGGGCACCGGCAAGCGCCTTGCTATACTCACAAAGCAGCAGAAGTCCAGCGCGATTCTATAGACCACTGTCGGCCTTTGTCTCGGGATTCTGTCATCCGGTATACCAAAGCTAGCTATCGTCTCCCTCCTTATACGGATATTTAGCGTGGACTAGAAACAATAAAACATCTTCCTATGGTTTCTAGCGACACTCTACCTGCTTAGTCAACTGGGGTACATTTTTATACTCTTCGGCCGGTGTACCTCCGCCAGGCCGCTGCTGCTTTTCGACGTGATGTCCGACAGGTATTTTCCAGTCTCGATCTCACTCGGTTACACTATCTATACCAGGGGTGAGTGCCATGCCATTGCACGAACGTCGGACGTATAGCGTTTACAAGCTAACTACGATCTTCAGTCCTCTCCGTATATACCGATTTATACCTTACCGTCTACCCCGCTATTGGTTTTTTTAACAGCTTCTTAATAAGCTAGAGGAAAAAGCTTGCGCTTAGCGCTGCATTTAGTATAGGATCGGTATACGAAGTGCCCCCCCTTTAGGCGGCCTTCCTGCGTCAGTTCTGATGTATTTAGTGCCGCTGGTATCGCCGCCTATAATACCACTCTTCTTCCCAAATTCCTCGCCGGCGAGGACTTTTCTTATAATGCCTCTAGCCTCGTCGTCTAGACTACGTAAGTAGTTATCTTTATTACTGTCAACGACCCCTGCTCGATACTGATTTTCTACACTATAGTATTGAAGGCGCCACTACCATCATCGCCGCCTATATCCCCGGTCTAGGGCCCTTGGTTAGGGGTGTGACAAGCAGGCGCGGTTATACGAACGACTCGTCGTTTTTGCTACAGAGCATCCCGGCACGCTGAGGGGTAAGTTCGCGATACTTATGCAATATGCTTGCTTAGACTACTCCCCCTATTGAGCAGTAAGCAAGCCTTGGGGGCAGGGCTAGCCTATATATCAACGGAGGGCTGTAGTATATAGAGGAGGCGCGATTCCGCGCTTTGGGATTATAAGCCTACCGAGGGAGAATCGTAGTATACGAGCGCTGTAACACAGTCGGCTGCCAAGCTGCCTGACACGCCTATATAGATCTATCCATCTAGTCCCGACGTAAGTAAATCAGGTAGTTATCTCTATAGAAAACACTGTTGTGTAAGTCTAAACCGAGAAGTACAATATGTCTTTAAGCAGCTGCTCGAGAACATCAACGTTGTCTATAGATAGGAAGTTTCACGGGAGGGTTAAAGCCTAACCCTCGACTCAAAAAACGTAGTTGGCGAGACAACTGCCATAGACAAGCACAGACCAAACCAATAGCCCTATCTCCGCTGTCGTTTTCGCGAAGTTCGGGATCAAAGAGCACTGAGAAATGGAAAAGACGACAGCGGCCCTGGGAATAAGCGCCATCCTTCGACCGGAAGTCCTGATTTTGGTAAGCGATATGTATAAAAAGAAGTTGTAGTTAATACTCATAGGAATGCCTGCTTCAGTGCTGATGCCAGCCCCTGCAACTGTCACAATCTTAGATCCGGCCCCGAGGAGGTCAGCGATTCATTGCAGATTGTGATAATCGTTCGGCCCTACGCCGGTGATAGCCATTTTTTTGCTAAGATGGCGAGCAGTGGTTGATAGCCAGGGATAGGGGCTGCGTGGGGAGAGTGAAATGGCTCTCTGGGGTTGGTAGCGAGGGGCGGCGAAGGTCGATAGACGGGAGGGAAACCGGTCTCCCTAGGGGCCACCACTCCGCCGACGTTTGTCCTTAAGACAGGGCACGTGAGAACTTACAACCTTTCCTGCGCTTGACGACTATAAAACCCGTCCTCGCCCTCTCTCATTTGGTCTCCCGGCTTCTCCCTCTTTTCATTTTTCTAGCTGGACAACCACTCGGCTTTCGACGCCCCCTCCCCCATTCGCCCTCTCCAACAATTACCACTCCAGCCAAGCACACGACCCCAGACAATAGTCTCAGCCATACGAAGAGGCCCACGCGCTCGGCGCGGGCGAGGACCAGTCCGCGATCTCAATCAGCGTAGACAGGACGTTCTTGAACAACTCAAGGCAGCCACCATCGTTGACCTGACAGGAGACGACAGCCCTCCTACACCCGTCAAATTGGAGAATCTTGCTGTGCGCCCCCTGTCGTTTGCGTTGGGGTTAGGCCGCAGCACACGCGACACAACACGCGACAAAACACGCGACAAAACACGCGACAAAACACGCGACAAGACACAATCCTACACGTTGACGACCGATGGCTGAAAGAATGATGACGATGGCAGTATGCTCAGTGTGCTTGTTGACGTTCACTCTGTCACTGAGGTTGTCCTTCAGCCTGCCATCATGTATCCTGTTCATTTCCTTCCCCGCCCTGACGGAAAAGGTTCCTTGACTGGGACACAGACCTACGAACACTACGGAGACGATGGTGATGACGGACCGGCAATTTCAATTTCACTAGATCTTGAAGAGATGGAGGCCATGATCCGGAAGCCATTGACTGAGGATGGTTTTATTGCGTATGTTGGGCTTCTTGAATAATTGTTCAGGGGGTAATCTGCTGTGGGGGTTTGTATTTCTTGTCAATGTCCTCCCTAGTTTCTAGTAACTCTGGTTAGTTATCATGAATGGTGAGGGCTGCCACGTACCTGATGCTCTTCGGGAGCTAACGGGTTTCTACATCAGATGTTGCCAGGCGACGGCTCTATGGGAACCACCAACAACGGCCAGAGCGCGAATGGCACAGCACGAGACGACGACCAAGAATTCGACCCGGCTGCCTACCCTAATCTACGACGGCGTGGCCTGCTCCCGACAGGATGCTGCTACGACTCGCATCGAGCATATCATGAGAATGTTCAAGAAGAGCGGCTTAGGCTTCACGGGCTCCGGTGCTGACCTCATCCCTGTCGTCCAGACCGAGCCCAACAAGTACATGTGGCGTCTCCCTGCCAGGCAAGCGACTCGGGAAGAAATCTGCACGGTTCACCACCCAGCTCACTTTGTGTGGGTTAAGGCCTTGTCCAACAAGACAACACAGGAGCTCGGCGAGCTGTCTGAACGGATGGACCAGGGTAGGGACTCAATATACGTGGGCGGCACGACATATGGGGCCTCGCTCATCTCGGCCGGCGCCATCGAAACATGCGTGCTTGTGTAAGCCATGCCAAGCGTTGCCAAGCTCCCGCGAGCCTAGCAGCCACTATTAGCCACCTCCTGTGGCTGCGACAAGAAGAAATCACCAATCTAGCTCGAGCTTCAAATCCTCAACCCTCCCCTCCCCTTCCTCCCCTTTACACGTCCTCTTAATGCAAATATCAAACCATAGGCTCGGCAGCGAGTTCCCGTTCCGCCGCTGGCGTCTAAACCACGATTGGATTTCCGTGTTGATGTGCTGCCTCAGCCACTCGAAGCGGTCCTCGTCGTTCGGCGGGATGTGCTCCACCGTCGCCATGTAGGCGCTGTCGACGGAGATGGTCAGCCCCTGCGTCGCCGCCCCGTCAAAGGGCAGCTCGCTGCATAGCTTCGCCAGCGTCTTGTACTGTAACGAGCCCTGCGGCGTCCACCCCGTTGTCAGGGGTTTTGGTGTGCGCGGGAGGACGACCCGATAGAAAAGGTTACTGAGGGTTGCTGCTGCTGCTGGCGGGCGCTGGGGTGGCTGATGTGCTGACAGTCTGGAGCGGTGGCTTGGGCTGTTTGCCTCCTTGGCCGGCCTGCTTGTCCCCAGGTGCTGGCTGGGTGTCGCCAGTGGTGGAGGGGCCTGGTTGTTGCCTCTGGCGCCCTGGCCCACGGCCCACGGCCGCACGAGGATGTCTCGACCCTGTGCCTATTATGGCCCCACCTCGGCTGTCTGATGGATGCAAAGTAGCGCATCCTCTTAAACAGCCAATTGTTAGCAAGGATGGAAGACATGAGTTTGTATACCCACGCTTTACAAGCTGACTACGTTGGAGGACGTACTGGAGGCGACAGATCGGTATTAGCAAGATAAGCGGTTGCTATGTTCTCGAGAGAGGACGTTGGGGAAGCGTCTCACAGATCGAGCGAGATCTCGCAGAAAATGACGGTAAGAAATAGGTCAGTATCGGCAGGCAGGTTGGGTAAAGGGTGGAGGAGATAGGTCGAAGCGCACCATTAAATCAGCAAATTAGGCAGCTACGTATAGCCCAGCAGACTGTGCAGGTGCCCAATCGAACTCATTTCCCTCCTACCCCTTTCTAACAAGTGTGTCAGAAGGCTGACTGCGGCCGTTTGCCACCTCGCTAGGGCGGCACAGCGCGAGGTAACCTGGCGAGATATAAGGGAAGGAGGCGATGTACTGTATAATTCAAGCCGTCCTATGCCTAGCCCCCTTGTTCTATATCTCAGGGCGCAAACCTTCTCGACCTCAAAATACTCGCTGCCCTGAACCCGCCTAGCTATAGAAGTACGTATCCTTGCTGTCGGCTGGACGACATGCTTATCCTCGCCCTTCTTGGCGTCACTTCCCCTCAATCGTGAAACTCCTCGTCCCTATACGCTTTAGAGTACACATGTAAATAATTCACCAGTCGTTCGTACCTCTGCCAATTACACAAATGGCCGGCCGTGGCGAGGCAGATTCGCATTGAAGAGGCAAGAGGGCTTAGACATCGTCCGTCTATATGGAGTACAGTGTCTCGGAGATCCCGATACCCCAGCACAGCGAAAAAGATAGTCAGCTAGAACCAGGACGCCGAAGAGCCTATAGCCAAGATGAACGGCTCCCTCCGTCTACTACGAATCCTCCCTGACGCTGGCGAGACCGGGCCGTCGAATAGCCACGGCCTGACGAGCAACCGATATCTCACCACGGCAACACCAAGCGTAGATAGAGCGTGTTCTGGAAAGCACGTTTGGGCTCGGGCTATTGGGGTCTCACACCCTCGTTCCTGTCGGTTTAGCACACGAAAGCCTCTTCTAGATCCAGAAGAGGTACTATAATAGTGCTATATAGTGACCTGAAGCACAAACTGGAAGGCATACGACTCGTGATGCCGGCATTGACTTCATCGACGGCGAGGCGGACCAAACGTTGGCATCCGACAGTTCGGCAAGCAGGCGCTTTCTTATTGGTAGAGAATGGATGAGGCACGGGGGAGGGAAGGAAGGGGAGGGCGAAGAAGCAAAGCAGGAAGGCGATATAGGAACTTGCTACAATCAGCCAAACCTTGGGGTAATTAGCCTTGGGCAGTGAGCCCTGTAGAGGCCTCGACGACCCTCGGCCAACTGCAACCCCTGACGGGAACCCCTGATCATTCCCTGGCCAACGACTCCATCATACCCCTTTCATTCATTATTTTCACTAGTTCAGACAGAAACTTACACGATACATCGGACATTTTATTGTCTTGCTGTTTTCATCTTCAAGCCTAACAATACTTATAGAGCCGTCATCATATAGTTGCAATATACCTAAGACCAACCTTTATAGATAGCCTTGCAAATGCTACGTAGTCTGTAGTCCTTCACCCTCCCCTGGTCTTAGATACACCTTTCCCCGAGTCTACCTCGTCGAGACGACGCCGACAGAAGTGTATATAAGGCCCGATAAGACAGGGTCTAGCAGGAATAAAGGATTGATAGACTATACAATTACCTAGGGAGGCGATAGGCCAGGGCGGCCGCCTATATATAGCAACGTTGTAAGGGGTCGCCTTCTCCGGACGGCTCTATAAGGACCGTGCAATTGGCGTAGGCGAGGTTCAGGCTTCAGCGAATAGCGCTTCGAAGCTCAGTACTTTTTCAGTATAGCTTTACGACGTACGCTATAAACGAAACTAGCTTGCCGAGGTTTATATCTACCTCGCCGTCAATAAAAGCAGATATATATATCAGTAGTTATATACCTTGGACGAAACCGGGTTGCGTCTGAAGCCGCTATATAGGTACTATTACCTGATAATTACGAATCTAGAAGACGCCTCCTTGTACTCGGCCGAGGGGAAACAAGGGTACGAGGCTCCCTTACCATACAGTTAGGGATGATAGGTGTTCCGCTAGTCAGCGCGGGCAGTGACCTTTCCACGCTTGTTGTTGCCTTAGCGAGGTATTAGTTCGGATAGAGGCTTCTTACCTGAATCATTATACGTCGGGTCCGAGACCTTTCGTTTCGCTTGCCCGTCTGCTATACCCTTGCTGTGCTGGATCCCGCTTGTCCTGGTGTATAAAGTGTCTCTTGACCCGTGCCTACTTAGTTTCACTCCCTTGTCACCCTCTATTGCCCTTCCTCCTTGCCTCCTCCCAGCCTACCCTTACTCTCCAAGAACGGTAGGTTATACGTAACCGACCCTCTATAACCTTGTTAAGGCCTGAAGCATCCTCAGCGAGGATTCTGCGTATAAATGAACAATGCTCAGGCCCCTTGATCCTTGCTCAAGACAGCCGAATCCTGCTAAGCCCGATCTCATCGAGCATCCTCCTTCGGTGTCGCCGACGCGAGGTACGACTGGGTCAGGCTGTCTTCGCTTAAAGCACTGGAATCCCAAAGGTTGTTATAAGTTAGCTGTTTAGAGTCTTTCGCAACACGGCTCTATCGTTGAAGTGGTTGAGCTGCTGTTGCTTTTCGCAGCGAGGAATAGTTAACAGCTATGTGACTGTCGCGCGGCTAGCAGCAGCCCAAAATAGCCAATGATAGTTGGAGTGGGCCCCTTTCTTAGCCTCGTGCCTCCCTGCCTCTTTAAAAGTGGGGGCTCCATTTTCTGGGATGACGACACGAGCAGAACGAGCTTGCCCCAGTGGCGGAATGTGTGGGTCCCAATGCTTTTGATTGGGTGCATACCCACGGTGTCAAAACATCAACGCACTAAGCAGACCCCCCAACACAGGCATCGCACCCCAGCACAGGGCAGCACACCCCGAGGCCCACCGCCGGCACAGGGGCAGCACACCCGCTGCACCGGCCCACTCACGAAGGAGGAAATGTTCAGAGTCGAGATTCGCCTGACATTTAGTCTGATATTGGCCCTGGTGGTTGATGAAGAACAGAACGAAGGCTCGCGAGTTTCATCAAGGGTTTATTTATCTTGTTCAAGAGAGCTGTAACAGCTGCAAGAACTGCTCCTTCTTTGGAGCCCTCTCTCCACCAGACAGGGTCGACATTCCTGCTCGCGATCCTTCCATCACGGAGGATTCAACCTGAAGTTGTCATCCAGCCTCAATCTGGCATGGGATCTGCGCTTGCGGTACACGTGGTTGGCCTTCTTGCTCCGCGTGTTGATCGTTCCGCTTCACACGGCAGCGTCAAGAACACAAGCGGGGTGGAAAAGGCTTATACAGCATGGGCTTCGGGTAACTCTGAACCATCGACCCCACAAAAGAGTACGACTCAGCTCTCGATACCTGGAAGCAGGGGTTAGTGCGTAGTGCCCGGTCCGACTCGGAGTCTCCAATATAGCCAGGCGTGGCTCCGTGGGTGCACACAGCTAGATTGAAGTGGGCGATGCGGGTTGCTGTGTGGCCAGGTATTCTGTCTTAATTTTGGTCTATCCCACATGTACGGAGACTACATGAGCATGGGCGAGCTTCCTCCACCCGAGAGATCGACGGCCGGAGCAGGCAACAATCGCCACAGCCACGCGAGTACCTCGGTGATAAGCAAACGGTCGGGAATTTGCCGGCAATGTCCAAGCCAGGGTTGAGATATGGGCGGCAGGGCTGACCAGAATGCATTCTCCTCACCTACCCATGGCGCTTAGGGACATGGAGTTGACTAGGACAGCTATCACAGCGCCACCCGGCTCTGACCCCCCGCCGTCGTGACCTTGATAACCCGCATATCATGAAGCGCAATATCAAAAGAGACGCTCGACCCGCGGCCCGTCTGGCCCGTGTACATCTCCTTCCAGGAGTACTCGCCCTGGCCCAAGCCGGGAACATCCTTGAAGTTAACGGCATACTTCCCGGCCGAGGTCCCGGCACAGAGGCCGATGACGACGCCGTCGCTCAGCGGCCCTGCCCAGTACGGGTAGATCTTGCCGCTCACCGGCGCGGGGCTGCCCTGCGGCCGGAACGTCGTGGCGGCCTTGCCGAGCGGGTCCTGGTTGATGTCGATGATGCCCTTGTTGCGGATGATCTGGAGCGTCCAGTCCGAGATGTTGTTGAGGTCGAGGCCGAGGACCAGGGGAGACTTGGCGATGGCCCAGAGACCAAAGTGCAGGCGCTCCTGGTTGGCGTTGATCTTGGAGGAGCCCAGGTAGAGCATGTCGAGGTCGTTGAAGCCCCCGGGGGCGCTGTACTGCGAGATGGTGCCCGCCTTGCTGCCGATGCGCTCGACGCTGGCCCAGTCGCCCCAGTTGTCCTCGCTCATTCTGCGGGAGTCAGTGGGAGTTGTAAAAGGGGAAGGGAAAAGGCCGGGTGGGGGGTGGGGGAATAAAAGCAAAAAAAGGGGGAGAAAAGAAAGCAGGAAGAAAGAGAAGAAACGTACCTCCACGAATGGCCATACTGAGCGCCCCATTTCCACACCTCATCGCGGCCCCAGTTGCAGAGGTTGAAGTGAATCTTGCGCGTGTTCTGGGCGCCGACGATGGCATCCCGCATGGGAGCGTACCAACTCTGGGTGTTGCCCGCGGGGTTCCCGCAGGTCTGCGGCAAGGGACTATTTCTGCAAGGGGTGTAGCAATTGTCGTACTTCCTAGTTATGGAGTGATAAAGGTTAGCAAACATGAGGGATCCAAGACCGGGGGTGTTTGTCCACAGTGGTCATACCAGAAGTCAACCCCCCAACCGACCAGCTGCGAGACATCCGATGCGGCATGCCCCTCGCTCCCGGGATAACCAGCACAGGTCATGGTGCCGGCGCAACCATAGAGCCCAAACTTGAGGCCCATGTTGTGGATCTGGTCGGTGACGGCCTTGATGCCGTTGGGCCACTTGCTGGGGTCGGGCACCAGCTTCCCGCTTCCATCTCGGGACTTGGTAGACCAGCAGTCGTCGATGTTGACGTCTGTATTCATGTTAGCACGGTGTCAATATTTTGGGAGGGAAGCCTACACTCGTAGCCGAGGTCCTTGAGACCGAGCGAGATGAACTTGTTGGCCGTGTCGAGGGCGTACTTGGCCGAGGCAGAGTTACACTGGGCGACGTTCTGGCATCAAGTAAGTATTGTAGTGACTTTGATTTGAGTGTTTGTCTCTCTTACCCAGCTGCTCCATCCCATATGCGGCTTCAGGCCGATTCCATTGTTCAACGCTTCGGCGGCCTGCAACTGGGCTACGGCCAGGAGCAACGTGTTCAGCGTGGGCTTCATGGCGGTCTGGTTTGAAGCACGGACAACGGGATCAATGCGTGGAGTTGTGGACCCCTTCTGTAAGTCGTCAGTGAGCGGCTGTCCAATATTTAAGCGCGGCCTAGCCCTCGGTCATGCGTTCTCAGTTGGCCAGGGATGTCGATGTTTCGGGGAACTTTCGGAAGCTAGGACCGGCAGATCGTCCACCCTACAAACCTGAATGTGGCTACGGCGATGTATGACCGCGATGTTGCTTTGGAGTTTTGTCGAATGCAGGTTTCGGCACGCGCTCCAATCAGGGGTGCTTCGTCATGTATATGGTCCTTGGTGCTGGTATTCCCGGCTGCCCGGTCTGTGAGTGATTGGCGGATGATCAAATGTCCAGTTGATCACTGTTTGATGGAACCTCACGGCCGAGGGGGCACGATGTAGTAATACCGGCCGGCAGAAGTGTGCTCGACGCGATCCAATAGGATTGACTGCCCTGCCTGAGATTATGGGGTGAGCACGGTTATTTGGCATCCGTACTGTACCCACCAGTTGGTATGGAACAAGGAGCGACCTGGGAGATGCTGGCATGTCCCGTTCAGGTTTCGTTGATGGGTTCCGAGAACAGCTGCTTAGTCCCCCGCTGAACCCCCCCGCTCAAATCCCCATGCAGGCGGCGCGTGACCGGAATCCGTGTCGTCCAACCCCCGCCAAACTGAGCTAGGTTAGGTACAATACTAACTTGGAGTTACATCTGTCTTCCCCGATTGCCCCTCTCAAAGGCGCACGCTGTGGAAGGTCAGTGGGACTGGCCTTGATCCTTGGGCGGTTCCTTTAACAATCTACGAGGACAAGATGCTTGCGTGTGCTTCCGAGTTGCTTGGTCGGCTTCTAGCTGACTGAGGTACTACTTACTACCTAGGAGGTATCTGTTGAACCGAGTCTGTAGACAGGTACGCAGCATCTTACTTGGAGTTTCCTTGAAATCCTCCTTGTAGCTTTGTTTTACCTGCAAAAGAAACTCCATGTTTTTGCGCCCTAGTTTAAATCGAGCTCGTTCTGCACAAGAGCCATACATCCACCCCAGACCTGCAGAGTAAGGATAGGGATAGAGACTAAAGGGCCACCGTCAACCCGCCCTCTTCCTCGGCCGGCCTCTCGGCCGCTTACTAGCCGTCGTCTCCACCTGCCCGCCCGTCCTTGCCGGGCGGCCCCTCTTGGGCCGACCCGCGGGTGGCTGGCGGCCGGTTGCTCGGGTGGCTGGTTGGCGCTCTGGTGGTGGCAGCGCCCTGGCTTGATTCAGGGCGGCGATCCTGGCGCTACGCCGGTGGGGTTGGGGAGGCTCCTTATCTTTCTGCCGACGTGAGCGCCGGCGGGGTGGTGTGGGAGCGCGCGGGTTGGGTTCCGGGCCCTCCGGGCCCTCTGGCTCACTGCCCGCGTATGGCGGCGCTGGGGGAAGGTCGGGAGGAGGCGGAGTGGCGAAGAGGCCGGTCCCGGGGACATGTTTCGGGTGGCCGCGTGGATAGTACCTTCTTGGGGAGGGCGGACGGGGTGGGGGTGTAGGGGGCGCGATGGCCTCGAGGGCATCCACCTCGGAGGGCGTGAACTCCAGGTCCATGGTTTCGAGCGGCGTCAGGTCCTCGGGCTCGGGCGACGGGCTCTCGTGGCGCCATTTCCAGCCGGGCGTGTCCGCACGGTCGACTGGACTTGACCAGTCATCCCTCCAGTCCCCTCGACTCTTCCACCACTCGATAACGGGCTTCGCCATTGAGTCGGTGTGGTGACGTCGTCTCTGGGTTGGGATGCGGTGGAATCGTTGGCGCTCCTCCAAAAACTCGGCCTCGAATATGAACCAGGGCCGTGATATAATGAAGGATTCGGCTTGCGAGGCGGGAGCGTCGGGCGGAAGCCGTGGCCGCGGGAGCACCGGCGCATGCTCTCCGCGGTGCAGGCCTCGGCGCAGCATCACAGCGCGTGTTATGGGATGGTGCGGGTTTGTAGCCGTCGGGGTAGTTGACATGGTCCACTCGGCGGCGTCGTCGCCGTGCTGCCACCTCCACTTCCACTTGGATTTATCGTCGTCGTCGGGGTTGGTACTGTTACGCCGGCCGGGGATCCCCCACCGGGGGTTCCAGACGCCGAGCTTCTGCCAGCGGCGCTTGATGTTGCGCCGGACAATGATGTTGACGCGTTCGTCGCCCGGACGTCCCTGGAAGTCGAGGATCCTCTCGGCCTCGGCATTGGTAGGCCGGAGCTTCCAGCGTAGGGTCCGCACACGCTCCGTTTCGAAAAGAGCCTCTTTGTGGTAGCGCTCGCCAGGATTGTACACCTTGAGGTGGTAGGATAGGTCTGTCGCGACCGAGTCTCGTTCGGCGTCGTTGAGAGGCGGCGTTATGAGGTCCGCAAACTCGTCCAGCACGGCGCCGCCTTCAAAGCCCAACGGCGGCTCATAGCCGAATTCATCGTCGTCTTCGGTTGAGGAGACGTACGGCGGCGGCTCGTCGCGGTCGAAGCGGCGGACAGCGCGGTCGCGCAGGCCTTCGTTGTCGGCGAGGCGCGCCAGCTCCGGCAGGGCTTCGTTTCGTAGCGCATTGTGAATCTGTGCTTCATCAAAAAAAGGAGGCATCGTCGCCGCCGTTGGGGCTCGGTTGTCGATGCTGCGGTTTGAGTTGGGCGAGGGGGTGCTTCATCATTCCAAGAGTTGTTTGACCAAACAAAGCCTTGCCGATCACTCATGCTCGTTTCGGCGGGACAGGGTGAAGGCGGCCCACATCTTGGCGCGCGCGTGCGTTTCGCGAGGAGACAGGGGGCGCCAATCAATGTGCGATGTAACCGCTGTTGGATCCCTCTTGAGCAGCAGCGCCAGCAGTAATCGGCGCCAACAAAGGCGGCCACTCCCAGAACGACCAGGCAGATGATGGCGGGCCCATATATGGACGCAGCCCGGTGCCCAGTGCCGTCCCATCCCTCCGACAATGGCACGAGGAGGGTTGCCAGTGTCTTCCTTTCCCCTTCGCCATGGCCCTGAACGCCAACTCGAGAACGCTCTTCCACCTTGTGCCAGCGAACGATGCCGCCCGCGATGCGCTGCTTCACCCCGACAACGCCCGTTTCGTGTCGACCAGCGCTACCGAGGTCCAGGGGCTTGAGGTCGGGTTCCACGTCCCGTCGATGCCCAGGGGCCGCGTGATTACGAGGCTCGGCCGGGACGCCGATCTGGTGCTCCGTGGTCGCTCCGTGTCCGCCGTCCACGTCGCCTTCGAGATACACCCCGAGACGCTCGTCGTGCTGCTATCGGTCCGGTCAAAGTATGCGTCGTCAGTCACCATCAGTAACGAAACTCAGCAGGCAAAGGCAAACAATCAAGGGGGACTGTGTCGTCGTCTATGGGACGAAATACACCATCTCTATCGCCTCCTTCAACTTCCTCTTGACATGGCGGGACGGAGGAACGGTAGACACTCTGCGCCAGCTAGCGGCTGAGGGGTACCAGAACTCCCTCCAACTCCTTCGAACGATTCGATCGCGCGACCTCCCAACCGAGTTTGACGACTCGGAGCTTCACTCGTGGCACAATACTCGGCTGCACACTGCCCGCAGGGTCCTGTTCCGCGAGGCCGAGGGAGCGCCTCGTCTCCCCATCGGACAGGGCCAGTTCGGGGACGTGTACCGGGCCGTCGATCTCGAATCTGGGCACCCTTTTGCCGTGAAAGTGATCAAGTTGGAAGCCTACGGCGCCGCCGAGGTCGAGCAGGCACGCGCCCACTTGCACAGAGAGATCAAGGCCCTCCAGTATTTGAACCATGTATGTCTAGGGGCGTTCCCTTGGGCTATACCTCTTAGACCTGCTAACGGTGCAACAGAAAAACATCATCGAGTGTCTGGGGACCGCCAAGTTCGACACCGGCTTCCCTGAGATCTTTATGCCGCTGCGGCCGGGGAGTCTCAAGACGCTCGCCGCCCAGGGCAAGGAGAAGCGCTGCAATGACGACGACCTCTGCATGCAGGTCCTCGAGCAAATGCTCAGCGCCCTCGACTACCTGGCCGACCGCGGCATGTGCCACCGGGACGTCAAGCCCGACAACATCCTCTACTATGAGCAACCCAGCAAAGGGACGTACATGTACACCTTTCAACTGGCCGACTTCGGCCTCGTCAACCACCAGCAGAACGCCGTCACCTTCTGCGGCACCCCCTATGACCAGGCCCCGGAGCTCTTCCACAACTACGGCCAGGCGGGGGCCCAGAGCCCCAAGATGGACGTGTGGTCCCTCTTCGCCACCGCCATCGACGTGCACCCCAAGTTCACTTTCCCGCCCAGGGATGCGAAATCCTACCACGACATCCTGCTCGCGGTCCGGGCCGCCGTGCCCCTGATCCCCGAGCTAGCCGATATGGCAAGGGAGGACCCCCTGCAGCGCGCCTCGGCCGCGCAGCTGCTGGTCGCCCACTTTGACGGCCGGGGCCTGACGACGCGGAGGGCCGCAGTGCCACTTATACCTCCTCCCCCATCGGCTCAACAGGAACGGATGGCGATGTCGATTGACGGGGATCAATCACGGGCCGACGCCGTGCCGACACCGGCTCAAGCACCGGCTCCGGCACCCCGCCTGCGCAGGGCAGCAAAGGCGTCGCCGCTGGTGGTGTACGATTCGCGCCACCGCCGTCAGCAGGGAAAAGACCCGTCGGCGGGGCCATCAAACCCTCTAGCAGCTGTCCGTCCGCAGAAGCCGAGGCCGCCGCCCTCACCGACCGTAGCACGTCAGGGGGGCGGCATTGCGAAAGTGAGATCGCCAGCTACCGGATCACCGGCGCGGCAACGGATCGCGGACACGGCTGATATCGAGCTCTGGGGGGGGGGGGGGAGGGGGCGGGTGTTTCCCATTCCTAGTAGATTTCCGAGCAGATTTTACGCGTAGAGGTGGAAGCCTTGCCGGTGCTGAGGCCGTCGGCGTGGTCAACGGCTTGGAACGGCGTACCGAGAGACGACCACGAATCGAGCAGGGCGGCAGGCGGGTGCCGTTGCCCGCTGTCCTTGGAGGGGGATCGAAAGACATGGACACCAAGGGGGTACTCGGTTTCCTTTCACTCTTCGCTCCAACAGGAGCTATATATACCACGGCAACCTATCCCATTCACGAGCTTCGCTGTTCTGGCCCCCCCAAGGAGCTTATCATGTTCACCCGGATGCATTATCCGCGTCAAGGAGAAAGTCAAGTGATAAACAGGCGTTGACTCTGATAACAATCGAGGTCCCCTGGCGGGTTCGTGCATTTCCAATTACGAGCCTTGTCTGCCGCTGGTCGAATGGCACTTGGCCTGTCCGACAGTGGGACTCGGGTCATGTCCATGACCTTTCGGGGCCAATGAACGGCTCCGTGGCCGCATATCGACGAGCCTGGTCACCGGAGCCGTTGCGACCACCCCGTCCCCCGCGCTGTCCAGCGTGGCAGCATGTGAGCGCTGGCCCTGCATCCCATTCGCGGCGTCATTCCGAGCCCGGCTGTCGACTTCATCCGTCAAGCAGTCCACATCGACAACCTTATCGGACGCTCTGCCCAGCACGCCGGCCAGACACAAGCAACACCCCTGAGAGGGGCATTCATGGCATCACCGAGGGGGGTTGCAGCCGTCCGCAGTCCAGAGTCCAGACCCGCCCCCGCACTTGTTGTGCCTCCCGGATGCTCCCCTCACCCCTCGGCCAACCACCCATCCGCCGACCATGGACGACGGCTACTATGACGACACCGCCGACGCGCTTAATACCGCGCCCACGCCGCCCGCCTTCTTCCTCGCCCCGTTGAATTCTGCTGCGCGCAAGGCCGTCGACCATGCCAGGAACCTCCACCTCCGCTGCACCGTCAACGACACCATCGGCCTCTGGCTCAGCTTCGCCGACCCGAACAAGCAGGTCTGCACGCTGGGTAGGGAAGACACCGACATCCACCTCTCCGACACGAGGTCCAGCAGCAAGGGCTCGCCGCACATCTCGGCCCTGCATGCCTCGTTCCAAGTCGTCGAAGAAACAGGCGCCGTCTTGCTGTGGAACCTCTCCAAAGGCGGCACCGTCGAGCCAATCCCGCACAGCAGCTCCTTCACCGTCAAGTTCCGCTCCAACGCCCAGTCGGTCCTCGTCGCCCAGGGCATCAACTCGAGAATAGCCTTTGGCGAGAACCAGTGGTACCAGTTCGAGATACAATGGCAGTCGGACGGCATGTACCAGTTCCCCAAACACGAGCCCTACACCATGGGGCCCAGGAACTCGCGGAACAAGAAATACGTCCTGGGCGGTGACGTCGGCGCCGGCTCGTACGGCACCGTGTCGTGGGTGCTGGATGCCATCAACGGCCAGATCATCGCCGTCAAGAGATTCCACAAGCTGTCGGGCAAGAACCTCGAGTTTGCGACCAGGGAGGTTGCGAACCTCTTTCGCATCAACAAGGACGACTCAATAAAACATGTAACCCCCCCTTTTCCTCCGTCACCCCCTGAGTCCACCGCTGACAACCCGTCCCCCGCAGGAACACATCCTCCAAATCCTCGACTACGCCGGCGGCACCAGGGGCGACGACTGGGGCGAGATCTTCATGCCGCTCATGAAGGGCAACCTCAAAACCCTCGTCGAAAAGGTGACCGTCCCGGACGAGCACGCCCTCTCCGACACGGTCCTCCGGCAGATGCTCCTCGCCCTCGAGTGCATCGCCTCGCACAACATCATCCACCGCGACGTCAAGCCAGAAAACATCCTCTGGGAGTACGACAACACAACCGAAAACAGCTACCGCTTCTGCCTCGGCGACTTCGGCCTGTCCAACGACCCGACCCTCGCCTGCACCGCGGCCGGCACCGAGCCTTTCATGGCGCCCGAGGTGTTCCACCGCAAGCGGCAGACCTCCAAGGTCGACATCTGGTCGCTCTTCGCCACCATCGTGTGGACGCGCACGCCCGAGTTCCGCCGCGCCTGCTCGCAGATGCGCGCCCCCGACCTGCACGTCTGGCTCGTCGATTTCTCGCGGATGGAGCTGTACGCCAACATGCGCCGCATGGCGAGCATGGACCCCGCGAAGAGGCCGTCGGCGACGAGGCAGCTCGCTCTTTTGGACGCGCCTCCTCAGGCGCCGTTTGAGGATTATGCTAATAGTGTTGTGGGGAGTTATGGGAGTAATACTAATAGTGCGAGCGGGGACGAGGCCGGGGTGCTGGGGGGGGATCTTGCGGCGAGGTTTTCGAGGGGGATGACCCTGCGGGATAATACCCCCGGGTTGACGTACGGTTCGGGGAGCTCCGAGGCCGTCACGTCGCCCGAGCTGCCGTACTATGAGCCGTACGCCAGCGGGCTGATGCAGACGTACTTTGGCGCCCAGGCGGCGGGGCCGAGTAAGGGGTACATGCCGCCGTCGCCGGACCCGGCCGATGCGCCGAGGGATCACGGGGTAAGTCTTTCATTCTCTTATTAACTCACCCGCCACACGTTCGGCAGCTGACTGTTCACTCTAGGCATGGGTCATGCCCTACGAGAGTGCCTACGGCCCGCCTGACAGCCAGAACAGCGGGAGCGGGACGGCCGTGCCGGATACCTGGACGGCTGTCGCCCCGACGGTTGATGTCGAAGAGGAGGCGCCGAGGAGGAAGCATAAAGGGAAGAACCGGGCTTAGATACCCCCTCCCTTGGACACAACGTTTCTGCATTTGTTGCGCATCTCAACTCTCTTTGGCATGGCACCGGACGATATCAAGGATGGGGAGGGGTGCATATTTCACACTTTACGATTTCATGAGGGGATCTGGCTCACTATTCACTGTGGAAGCTAGACTCGGAAGAGATGGATAACCTACCTGGGTAATCACCTACGTTTATACTAGTCGAGATGGCGGGTCAAGCACCTGCGCTAGTCATTGGACTTTGAATGTTTGCCAAGTTCTTGAGGAGTATTTGAGAATGGGATCATGTTGCACTCTGACCTTGTGCTGATCAAATACAATTGCCAGCAATTCACAGCTGTATGAACTAACTTGAAGCTGCTGGAGACGGGACTATGGCATATAATGCCTTCGGAATCGATTTTATATGGTGTTGATCAGAATGGGATGCCAGTTCCGGTCCCGTCTCGTGTCAAAGCTGCTCACGACTGGTGGCGAGGAGTGGGAGAGGGCGAGGTGGCAGTGACCTGGAGCCGTCCATACCACCCGCTACACAGGGGTCAGGGGCCTGTTTGCGCCGGGCCATCTCGCCAGCACATCCAGGTCTGGTCATCATAAAAGCACTGATTTTGCGCCATTCCATTAGACTCTTCTCTTTTCTCCTTAGTTAGTAGAACTATGCCAATCAGATTCAAATGGTACGTATGAGACGCGATGGCTCAACGACCGGCAAGAGTTGAAGACGAGACCCGAGATATGTTTTTTGTACACGAGCCAGGCATAAACCCAAGCCAAGGGGTTCACGTCGCTAGCCATGGTTCCAACACATTACGGTAGACATTGGCCTATTATCAATTAGTAAGTCGTGTCTGTTCGCAGTCCTCAACCCAACGGTAGGAGCAAGTATGGGACAATGGAGGGAAACGAGGAGAGTAGGCGAAGAAGCTTACTGTAATAGTCGTTGCTCTTCTTGCAAGTCCCGGAGGCACAAGTCGTGGGTCCTGTCCATCCATTTCCACCGCATTGCCCATACAGCGTCTGTCCACTCGCGCTTCCGCCGCTTCCGCTGCTTCCGCCGCTTGATCCCGAGGAGCCGGATCCCGATGAGCCACTGCAAGTAAACGGGCGAGGCCCTTCAAGGTCATTAGTAACTGCCCTCGCCTAGTGCGGAGCGGCCAGCAGTTCAGACTTGCCAGGAATGGTATAACTAGACGGATACGGTTGGCCGTCGTTGTTGTAAATCATGACCTTGATCCCAGGATCGGTTGCCTAGGTAGATGTAAGCACACGCAGAAAGTTTCTCTGCTGGGTATTGTCATACCTTATAAGCACCCGGCAAGGACACAGTGGCGGGCTTGCCAGTTCCCGTGCCTCCAGTGACACGAATCTGGGCACATTCCATCTGCGAGATGTCAACAGGGTGCGATTGCAGAAGACCTTTTTGGACGTACATAGAATTGTGCGCCGCCTTGGTCGTAGGCCGAGTGCAAGGCGATTAACTCGAAGCGCAAGAGATAATTGCCGTCCTCGATGCAGGTCGGAATCGTTGCTTTATGGATACCACCGGAGGCGATCTGCATGAACTCAGTTAGCCCTCAACGTTCGCGTCCATCTATCTGGACAGAGACTCTTTGTGGACGGACAAACCAGAGTATCGACACCCCACTTCCCTATAGGCTTTGGAATCAGCGACCGAGATCAGGGGTCATTTGATGATGGGCATTCGTACCATTGTTTAGGCCCTCTTCGGCGATCCTGAACCAGCCTCCACCCGGTCCGGCCGATGGATTCTGCGTAGCGTCCGACACCTTCTTCATCCAAACGCTGATGGGGCCCTATATGCCGTGTCAGCAGACATTCTCCAGAAGAACTGCTCCTTTGCCGTACCTTGTGGCTGGAGTCGATGACCTTGTTGTCGGCGGTCGAATCCGGTCCGGTGCCTAGATGATTCAGCGTTGAGATCTCTGATGTGTGTCTGGCTAACCTCGACCTTACTGCTCAGAGTATGTAGCCACGCGCCAGTGACCTGGGAACCGGCCTTGACCTCGAACACCTGCGACGAAGACCTGAAAGAAGTCACGGGTGGTCCGTTGCATGCAATCGAGTTGGAGTTGACATCCGAGATGAACTGCGTTGGGTATTAGCAGAAGCCGGCCACTACGGAGGGCGCCACAATGTTGAGTCGTTACCGAATCGTCGCTGGGCATATAGATGCCCGCGCCTTGGGGGTTGCCGTTGAAGGATTGCATGATCGTGTGCGCGCGGGCAACACCAAGAAGGTGGACGATGGTTGACGACTTCATCTTGGGCCTGACTGGACGAAAATCTTTGAGTGAGGAAGGAAGCAAGGAGCTGGTGGCTAGCGATATCTTCCAGTCGATGAGAGCTGGAAAGCTATAGATATTTATGTCCTTTGCACATCATGTTGCTGGCTGGAACACGAGTAGCAATCGATCCTGGTCTTGATGAAGTCCATGGATCTGTTTGCTCCGAGGTTCTGAAACCGCTCTACCACAGCCTGATGATCTTCTCCTCCAGCTGTAGTTCAGCTACCAAATTAGAAATGCTTGGAAGCGAGCGCGGAGCTTCGCCCTCCGCGCGGACCACCCCATCCCCCTGACTGGAATCAGCTGGATGCATCGTAGCACCGCGTTGCCCGGCGGAATATGAAATGTGTTGCGGTACATGTCAGCAACAGGAACGAAAACAGCGGAAAAGATGTTTATGTCTTGTGTGGTGGGCTGGCTGCTGTCTCTGCAGACAGAAGATGTGTGCGGTGCGACAGAATGTAGGTGGTTTGCTGGGCAGTGTCCTCCCACAAAGTGTTCTCCCGAGCCTTCTGGCTACTAGGTACCCAGGGACCCTTCACCGCCACTCAGTTGGATCAAGCCGTTGACAAACATGGCCAGTGCTGTCGAACGTCTCATCCATCAGTAAGGAACCCCTGATTCCTCGGGGATTTCCTCTAGGACGAGTTCGAGACCGTTCTCACAGAAGCCGGCGCATTTGCCGTGGGCGGAGAACCTACCAGATAGATAAGAAAGACACGCTCCGCGGACAGCAAGAACACCTCACAGGAACCAGGCAATTGCCCTGATTGCACCGCGGGCGGGGAATCTCCGTGGACACGGTGAACTTAGTACCATTGGGGCGTCTAGGGTTGCGTCTCCCTACCTCCCCTGAGTCCGTGACAGAGCACTGTGAATATTAGTGCGGAACAACGGCGATCTGCTAAAGGGATTCTGACCCCCCTCTCGCAATATATTGTGGTCTCTTGGCGGTACCCGGCTCTTGCACACCTTGTAGAGCCCCTCATGATTTTGAAGTGTGATGGACCAGACGGCGGACATGCCCGGTCCGCTGGCACCGGAGCCATAGAGAGTTATTCCGTGACTGCAACGCGTGTCTGCAAACGACCGCGGCCTCCCCTGCCTGCCTGAGTACTAGCGAACCTTTAGGAATGACCACCCGTTTGGCCCTCAACCTGCACCTCTCCAAACTTTGCCATGGTCCCGGCAATGAGACTGGTTTCCGCTCTTGGTCGAGCCCTCTCAGTGCCGCAGCACTCCCAACAGCCATACTCGAAGATGCGCCAAAGAAGAGAGCACCGCAGAACGCCGTGACCTGAGATGCGCACTCCCTTGCTCATCAACGGGCAGCGGACCATGTTCTTCAGCGGCGAGTTCCATCCGTTCAAGCTGCCCGTGCCGTATCTCTGGCCCGATGTGTTCCGGAAGATCAAGGCTCTCAGTCTAAAGACGGCCTAATCTCATGTGTACTGGGCCCTTCTGGAGACTAAGGCTGGCGAGGCTGTCATGACGGTGCCCTTCGTCAATAACGAGGCCTGGACCCATGGATATTGGGCTCCTGGAACGGGCAAAGGCGCGGTTGCCCTTTGGGTAAGGAGGATACAGCAACTCCGGGCTCCCCGTTCGTATGTCCAGAAGCTCATTATTGGCAGGGCTACGACAGCTATCAACGCCAGTGCCATCATTTATTGTGGACACTTGACTGCCACCAAGACGCAGATATACATCTCCATTCAGGGCGGCAGCGCGTACGCATCCGCGGCTTGGCTGGGTTCAACCTTCCTGGGCCCCTTCCCAGGAAGGGGCGCCGGGTCCAACACCAACCGCTACACTTCACACTCTCCAAGCTGACAGCCGGAAAGAAATACGCTGCCACCGTCATCGTAGACAACATGGGTCGAGGCGAGAACTGGACCGTTGACGCCGGCCTCATGAAGAGTGCGCAAGGCATACGCCAGCAATCTCGGCCCGCAGTCCAGCTTCCCTGTGCCCGAGGGCAGGGGCGTACTCAGGAGTAAGGACCGGCCGGTCCCTGTTGTTTGCTAGGGTGGGCAGTCGGGCACTGTGTTTGGCTGGGGGAGGAAGAGGGAAAGCAAGGGGCAATGCCTTGTGAGATGTCCGGGCACGATTTGTCTTGCTCGGATCAGTTTAATTGTGAGCGGCGTGCAGGCGAGTTACACGGAAAGCAGTTGTAATTAGGGTATTCAGCTTTGGCCCCAGCCTTCGTACTAAAAGTTCGGCGTTTCTCTAACAAACGGGTAACCAACTGGTAGACTCTACATACCTTGGGTAGCTGTTATCGATGGATAGAAAATTGCAATCGAGGACTTTGCTTGCATACACACTGAATAGCGCCTTTAATGAGCACGTATGTGTATCTAGCTGGTCAATTATAAGCTTTTGGCGG
Source organism: Parachaetomium inaequale (assembly GCA_033296685.1). NCBI lineage: Eukaryota > Fungi > Ascomycota > Sordariomycetes > Sordariales > Chaetomiaceae > Parachaetomium > Parachaetomium inaequale. The sequence goes on along the minus strand of MU854570.1, from coordinate 14,212 downwards.
CGATAGCTTCATTAAATACGATAACTCCATTAACTGCGATAGCCCCGTGGTATGTAGCTTCGTCAGCCCCTGCATAACCCGAAGATGTACGAGGAAGGGCGTATGCTCGAACCAGACCCTGCTTGTGGCTTTCATAAACAACAACGGGCGCTACGTCGACCAAAGGTTAACGCCGAGGAATTGGCGGGAACCGAGGACATAAATACCAAGACCGTCAGGTATGTTCGTATAGGGAATGCGTAATGCCGTGGACTATCCTTCGAACCCAGCCAACAGTTCCTCTCAAACCGGAGACCAGCCGTTTGCCGCATCATGGCCACCGACACGTACCAAGCGGCCGTCCTCACAGAACTCGGCGCGCCTCTCCAGCTCGAAACCCGCACCATCCCACAGCCGGCCCAGGGCAGTGCCGTCGTCAAGGTCCTCGCAGCCCCCGTCCTCCCGTACATGAAACAGGTGCTCGACGGCACGAGGGGCTACCCCCTGACACTCCCAATCGTCCCCAGCTCCAGCTGCATCGCGCGCGTGCATGCCGTCGCCGGCGATGCCGTCCGCCTCCGCCCCGGCCAGCTGGTCCTGTGCGACCTGACCATCCGCGCCCGCGACCAGCCCGCCACGACCATCCTGCAGGGCCTCAACGCCTTCTCCGCCCCGGCGCTCATGGCGCAGTGGGCCGACGGCAGCTTCGCCGAGTACGCCGTGTTCCCCCTGGAGAACGTGTTCGCGCTCGACGAGGACCGGCTGCTGCGCCGGCTGGGATATAGCGTCGAGGACTTGTGCTTGATTTCGGCGTGCAACGTCGCGTTTGGCGGCCTCGCGGCGCTGGATGTGAAGCCCGGGGAGAAGGTCGTCGTGTGCCCGGCTACGGGTAGGTTTGGCGGCGCGGCGGTTGCGACGGCCCTGGCCATGGGAGCGCGGGTGTGGGCGGCGGGCCGGAACGCCGAGACGCTCAGGGCCCTGGCACTGCCGTATGCGGACACGGGCAGGATCGAGACGGTTGTTCTCGGCGGAGACCTGGAGCAGGACAAGAAAACTCTGCTCGAAACGGCCGGCGGAGAAGGTTTCGACTGCTACGTGGACTTCAGTATGCTTGCACCACCACCCCTCACCTAAGTTATTGCATCAAAGCTGACGGTGCTTCCAGGTCCACCGCAGGCAGCGGATTCGAACCATATCCAAGCCTGCCTCGGCTCGCTCCGGCCGTTTGGCCGGGCCGTGTTAAACGGCGGTAGCTTGGGAGCGGTTTCCATTCCCTACCTCGAGCTTATGCTCAAGAGCCTTCGCATCTACGGGAGGTTCATGTATGAGCGTGAGCATACTGTCCGCCTCATTCAAATGGTCGAAGCCGGGCTCCTTCCGCTTGGGGACAGGATCAACTCGAAGACGGTGGGCAGGTTCAAGCTTGATCAGATCTACGAAGCCATGGAATTGGCTTCCAAGGAATCCGGTTGGGGCAAACAGGTTGTGCTGCTTCCACAGGGTCGGGAGTAGTCTGCTCGGGTGGATGAGTATCGAGTCTCTATTCAAGAAATGCTGCCCTTCCGCGACTTTGCTCATCACTTTGTATTCAATGGAATTCCTTTTCGGCACGCAGAAACCCACCCCAAAAAAAAGAGGAAAAAAGAAACAGGAAAAGCCAAGGGTGAGAGTGATGAAAGTCTTGCCCAAGCCCCAACAAGCTCAAAAGCAAGTTTGCCTGCTGGATTCAACAGTTCCTCCATTCAAGGTCTACATGTACGGTAAGTTTGCTGCTGATACGGTCGACCTGGTGTTCTGTCAGCTCCATTCTTTCCAGTCTAAGGGTCCTCTCCACATACCGCAATAAGCGCTTGTTTCTCTGTCGGCGAGATCCAGCACTGCGTGTTCATATTTAGGATGGCTGTGGACCCGCCGCACGGCGACCACGCAGCAATGTCCGGGTTGGCCGAGAGCGAAAACCGCCCGTCGCGCCCGCCGCTCAGGTTGATGCCATAGTTGACCTCGCCTGGGGCGCCGGTGAAGCTGAACGAGTTCTGGCACTGACCCTGAGCACCGGACGGGATGTAGGCAAAGCCTGTTATGGCGGTGTTGAGCGTGGAGAATCTAGATGGGAAAGATGGTCAGCCCTGGAACTGTGCCATCATATATACGTTCGAGTGCAGCATACTGGAAGCCCGCATCGTATTCAAGGTTCAGCGTGAGTTTGCAGTTTTTCCGCCAGTCTGATGCCATGGTGCCTGGGCCAGTCCTCACGACGTATTCCGATAACCTGATCTCGAGCGCCGTGTTGCTGGGGTCGGCCGTGACATCTGCAGAGCCGTAAGGGCATCCGGTGCCCAGAACGGAAACACCTTTGACATGGAGGTTTCGGGGTGCGGCTAAGGCAGTACCCAGCCCGCCAGAGACGACGGAAAGGAAAGTGATGAAGCGCATTTTATGCTGGCTTGGAGTGCCTAGTGGGAGTTCAAGATGAACAAGTTGGAGTTATTATGAGTTGGAGTGGGGGGAAACAGAGAAGTTGCCCCCAGTTTATCACTGGAGATATACAAATAAATAGAAAAACCAGGTCTGGCCGCCTCTGGATGAGAGGAACCAGTTATTACCGCACAGGGCAATGGCTTACACAACTAATTTTAGAAGCCCGCCGGGCCTTGAGCACCGAGAGTTGGTCTGGACCATACGCGAAGCACTATAGAGCAACATATTTTGATAACGCGGTGGCAACTTGCAGGTGGCAACTCTCAGGTGGCATTCTCTATTTGATCAGTGAGGTAACGTCTGAAATAAGCGAGCCATTGAATCTTTAAGTCTCTGCAGGAGTGCTGGAGGCTGAATTAGACCGCCTAATATTAACCAACGGCTTAGGTACCACCCTCCCACGCGAAAATTACACTACTATAAGGATAGGGGGAGAATACAACATGACCAGTTGGAAATAGATGAGTCCGATAATTCCACAGCATCCTTACACATACCGAAAAGTTCACACAAATTACCAGGCTAATGTCACCTCGTAATTAGTTCTTAATCTTAACGGCAACCCCGGCCCCTGGTCATGGCTCCGGTCCTGCTCCTCGAACCTCGGCATGGCAGAACAATTTATGTGGCAAGCATGGGAGAAGAAACCCCGAGGCCGTTAGTATTGTTAACAGCTTCTTCACAGTCAGCGCGTCAGTCAGCTTCTTCTTTTTCTTCCCCGCCGTCCTTCTCACCCGACACGAAACGCACACTTGTTCCAGAACATGGTTAGATCTCGTTATGCATTCTAACCATCATTTCACTTTCGAGCTCTCTCCAGCAAATGAAATTCCGTAACCGGGAGCGGCTGTTTTCCCAGAAAGCATGAAGGCGGTCACTCTCAGTGTGAGTTTCGCTCGGCCACAGGGGGATATTGGCTAGGGTGCCGACTAGTAGCGTCCACGCAGTGTCTTAGACATGGAGTGCTGTGTAGCTAGTGATGATTGACTATTGGCAATGATGCACAGGTCGATCTCCTCGGCTTGAACTCGGAGTGGCCGAGTCTCTGTGTCTCCCTAGGTAGTATCCATCCTAGATGACACAGATTGAGTGCATCCCGTTCCCATAATCAAAACCCGGCAAAGCCGGCGCGGTCGTTGGCCTCTGTATCTTTAGTATTGCCTCCTTCTCGGCCGACTGCCAGGTCTTGGCAACACCAATGCGCTCGAACATGGCTGTCTCCCTGTCGATGAGCTTGAGGAGCAAGATCCACATAGACTCGTTCCCGATCCCCGCGTGCTCGCCTCGTGTACTCGTGACATCTCGGGCGAACATCGCAAACAGCGTGTTGTTTGCGTTCTCCTCCTCAAACCCCTCGTGGAACACGTCGAGGAACACCTCGGGTGGGAAGGCGGGGACGGAACTCGTTGCCGGCATCTCTTGGACACTAACTTTGACGCCCTCCAAGATCATGTCCCACTCCGAGGCCCATCCCCAATTGGAGTTGAGGCTATCATTGCGGACGAGTTGCAACTGCCTGAGCGCACCACGCAATCGAAGCCAGCCCCGCGTCACTGCCCCAAATACATCATCTGTTAGATGCTCGAGATGCACTTCCTCGACTTTGATGAGCGAGTGATCAATATTGGACCACCCCGGTCGTACTGGACCATCAATCGATGCCCAAGACCAGGAAGGAGCGCGGTATTTTGCAGGTCGTGTCATCTTCCCGGGCAGGCTGGATTTCTCCGTGTACCAGATGAGCTCACCCTCCAGATGGCGCCGCCACATACCAGCCACGTAGTCGTCCTGAAGAAGGGCAGCTACGTGCTTGGCAATGCCGGAGATGGCGATGAGCTTGTCGCTCGCGATGGTCAAAACACAAGCAGTATACTCGGAGACGAGGCAAGTCCAGATGTGTCTGACCTTGGCTGAGAACCGTTCGTCGGGAGTGCTTGTGGTTTGGACAATGGGGACCAAGCTCTTGAAGAGTAGGTTGCCCACGCCCACAAGCTTGCTTGGGATTTGATTCGGGCAGGTTTCCGTGGCAGACCTCTCGAGACACTCCCAGAGCACCTGGCGCCTGTCGAACTGGAGGACGCGAGGCGAGAGGAAACGCTCCTGAAGAACCCAGGCCCGCGTGTTCACAAGTGCACGGGAGACACTTCGGCGCCAGTAGGATTTGTCGTAGACGCGAAAAAGCCCCGTCTCGCCGTCCTGCTGGCCGGTTTTCAGTTCAATGATTTGCGGGAGAAAGCCGTCTCGATCCCTGGGGCTGAACAGGGACTCAAGGCAGCCGTTTGCATCGCCAGCGGATATGTTGCAGAAGGTGTTTGAATAGACCTGGTTCATCAGAGAGGATTCGTGCTGCCAGTCGGCGATGTCGTCCTGGTCTTGATAGATACAGAGCAAGTCGATCCAAAGGTAGTGGATATTCAGCTCGAGCGAGACGAATATGGCATCCTGCATGAGCTGCGGCAGCGATCCCAGCGGGACTCCCTCGGCGAGTTGAGGATACGTGTGCTTGGTGAGCCGGAGTTGCTCCGTCGGCCCCCAGCGATGGGACAGGGTCGTGTATCGCCCGGCCGGGACCACCTTTGCCGTTTCGATCAGCGACACGGTCTGCTCCGGAGTCGGTGTTGTGCCGTCATGTTTAATGCGGCTCAAATCAAGGAGGCGTGTTGGGTACCAAGTCCCGTCCTCAGAGCTGACATGGACATTGCATTTCTTATGGTTTTGGACGCAGTCAGCAACCCACCGCTTGGCCAAGGCCAAGGTCTCAGGAGATCGGGTATGGTCAGTGAGCGCGATGGGGTGTTTGCTGGCATCTGTTTGTGGTTAGTCGGCGCGTGGGGGTTAATACCTTGCAAGGAGATCTCACCATCGATGGGCTCAAGAATGAAAAGACAGGACGCGAAGGAAGTGAAGAATGACACAGGGTAATGAATGTTGACACAATACCCCGGATGCTGTGCCAACCGCTGTGGATAGCCGTCGAATCCCGTGCAGGCCCCTGGTGAGGTCGCCGAGGTGCTGTCCTTATGCGGCCAAGGAAAATGCATGAGAAAGCTTTGTTGTTCGGGGTTCAGCGTTTCCCAAAAGGCAATGCAAAGGCTGCAACGTTGGTCGATGGCCTCCCTAAGGCTTCTGTACGTCGGATGATGTGTAATCATGGGCAACTGTTCCGGCTCAGGACTCTCGTCGCCGCGAAGTTGCTCTCGTTCCACTGGTTCGGAACGTGTCGTCCTTGTATTATCATTGCTGACAACACATTGCAACACGACGCGGCATTGGGCGCATATCATCTTGATGTGTGGTGTTGTTTGGTCAGTTGGGATGCTGAAAAACGAGCCGGGATCAAAAGAGAGAAGCGGAAGGCAACCATCAAGAAACCCCGCCCTCAGCCTTGGCAAGTGAGCCCAGCAGGGTTGGCTGCAATATCTCATGCGGCGCAGCAAGTCTTCTCACAGAGCCCGCTACCCCTGCCTCTTTTGCGAGACGGGATCATATCCGCCCACGGCGAGAAGTATTACAGGCTCGGAGATTTGTAGCGGCGATGGAGTCCTGCAAAGAGTGCCTTATCTGGCTGCTGTATTCCATTTCGGTAGTCACCCTAGGTAGTTATGTTATCGCTAGGCTCGAGATACAGGGAAGACGATGTCAAGCGCGCACGGCGAGGCTAACTGGTATACTTTTCGACCAATTATTACCTACCTACGTAGTTAGTTCCCTTGTAATAGGATGACTTGAAAGGATAAGACCTGGGTCGAGAACATGCCAGAAACCTGTGACAAGGGTACATGGGTAATTACTCGGTAAATTTACAATATAACTTAGGTATATGTCCTACTTCCCGCCCCTATCCCAAGTTCCAACCCCCAAAGCCCGTTCCTCCCCCCTCAGCCGCCTCGCAACCTCCATGTGTCCCCTAAAACTCGCAACCTGGCTGGGAGTCCACCGCCAATTCCCCGCTGTCTGCAACACATCTGCCCCCGTGGCCAGCAACACCTCCACTACCCTACCATGACCCGCCTCCGCGGCCGCATACAAAGCCGTATACCCCCCATAATAACGCCCCTCGGCATTAACCTCCGCCCCAGCAGCCAACAAGCTCTCCACGATCCCTAAACTCCCACTTAACGCCGCCCCCTGCAGAGCACTCAACCCCTTGTACTTGCCCAACGGGGTATTCACCCTCGCCCCCCCGGCAAGCAGCAACCCCACCACCTCGGCATGGCCCCCCTCGGCCGCGGCCTGTAGCGCCGTGCGCCCGCTGCTCGGCGCGGCCGGCGCGTCTACCTCGGCGCCCGCCGCCAGCAGCCTCCCCACGACGCCCACCGCCCCGCCCTCGCACGCGGCCTGCAGCGCCGTGCGGCCCATGTACCGCGCGGGGGGCGCGTTGACGTCGGCGTTTCCCAGAAGCAGCAGCGCGTCGACGACGTCGGCGTGGCCCCCGCGCGCGGCCAGGGCGAGCGCCGTCAGCCCGCCGTTGTTACCGCCGGGGGCGTTAGCGTCGGCGCCGGCGGCGAGGAGCGCGCGGACGATGGGCAGGTCGCCGGCCTGGCTGGCGGCTTGGAGCGGGGTGCGGCCGTAGAAACCCTGAGCTGGTGGGTTGGGGGTGTGGGAGTGGGCGAGGAGGAGGTGCTGCACGAGGGGGAGGTTGCGCTGGAGGACGGCGTCGAGGAGGGGCATGGGGGGTGGTTCTTCGTCGTTGGAATAGGGGTCTAACAGTTGGCCTTTTCCTGCCTCTTCCACTTCTTCTGCTTCGTCTATTGCTGCTGTTGCCATGTTGGGGGCTGTCGACTTCATGTTGCTTGGTCGAGACATTTGCTTGTGTATTGTTATACTCTGTTGGGAGCGTGTAGGCGTGGGAAACCGGGTGGCACACGGCTGACGAAGGATTGCCATGCGGTTGGTGGTCGAGTTCAAGATGTCCGAGGTCACATTGGCTCAATCCTACATACCGTAAATATTGCACTCTTGCGCACATGGTTCCAGCTCACCCCATTGGAGGGTGAGCTGGTGAGCCGGGTGAGCCGGGTAAGCCAGGGGTGAGCGCATCCCAAATCCGAACCATCAAACACCACAACCTCGATTACCGGAATAAAAAGAAGAGGAAATACATCGAAAGCTGATAGAACGGATCAACCAGACCCGTAGAAGCCGCACCCTCCCATGGCCATGGGCGGCAGTGCTGCCGCTCTACGCGGCAAGCGCAGCCATGCGTGCCCTGGGCGGTTTTGTTTCTGTGTTCTGTGCCCGTTGCCCGTGTGATTTTTGTATTATTTCAGAGTTGAGATCGATGAGGATACGGTAGGGTGGTGGGTCGGGAGGGGTTGTACTGTGGTGAGCGAGGGGAGTGTGGTGTGGTGTGGTGTGATGTGGTGTTTGATGGTGTTGACATTTGGTGGGGATGAATCCAATCCCACCTTGCAGTCACCCGGCAGGCGTTTATAGCGGTACTTGATACGAGAAAATTGTGTTGATTCCACAGAGGAAGGTCACGCCCATCTGCTCGAGGTTCGGATGAGTGCCAGAGTGCATGTGGCCACATATAGGTACATACCTACGTCCGGGGCCACCCTCGGCCCATCCTCAGCCAACAATCAAAATCTCCTTTTCCCAGCGACATTATGCCCATCATCATCGACCGTCCAGTACAACCCCCCTGTGTCACATCACCCCCTGCAGAGTGGGTTAGGCTTGCGCGTAATGAGTCCAGGTCCAAAAGCTCTCATGCGGCTCCTCCCTGCCATTCGCATAGAGCTCTTCATAGCGGTCCCCCATGACCAAACGTTCGGCACGCTCCTTCAATACCTGCCTCTGGGCTTTCAGCCACTTCCACCTTTTGAGGTAGTTCCTCGACGTCCCGAAGAACTGCCACGGGCACGGGAAGTGGGCGTAAAACCTGGCGAGACCGTTGTCGGCCAAGGGTTTCAGAGACCCCCAAAGTTCCTCGTAGGATCTCGTGATGGCCTCCGCGTCGGCGATGGTGATGGTAGTCTTGTAGACATCCGGGGAGAAGCAGCTTACGTCCGCGCCAACCAGCCGGATGGTCAGACCAGGGGCGTTGATTTTGTCCTGGAGCCAGTCGACGGTTGCCAACCAGTCCTGCATTGCAGGCTGCCCTGCCCGAGGCCAGCTATGGGGGAGGTACGGAGGGAAGACCAGCTCGAGAAAATGAAGGTAGGCGAGGCAGTGACGAGGGATGACCTCGCGCAGAAACTGGGAGGCGGCGAAGCGCTCGCTTGGGTAGTCATAGCGAGGGGCAGGCCCTTGGTGGTCGGTTTCCCATCTGCCGAGAAATGGCACTTCCCAAGATGGGTCGGCCTTATAATCGTGGATGATAAAATGGTTGCCCGAGAAGAAGGTGAGCTGGGCATCCTGGCACAAGCTACGACAGACTAGGAACAGTGCCGGTCCAGGCGGGGCCCAACACGTGCATGTGCGTGAAAACGCCGTGTGGCGACGGCGGCAAAAACAACCGATGAAGGTGCGGGCGAGCTGGGAACTTAGGCAAGGCGAAAACTGCTGGCGGTACTTGCGGTCGGGGGCAGACTGTTCCGAGTCTCTATAAAAAATGACGTAGCCCCGGTCCTGCCTGCTCCATGTGACCTCCCTGCTCGGGGTAATGAGGTCGGTATACTCGAGGATCCGAAGGCGGAGCTCCCGCGGGAGACTCGTCAACGTCGTCCGCGTTGGGGGCCTGGAATAAGGAGCGGCAGGGATGCGGAGCACCTGCGAGACGGCATCCTGTGCGACCCGCTGGAGGCGAGGATCTATTGTTTTACAAAGGCGGATATACAAGTCTCTCAGCCGGGGTATCAGTGTGAGCGGCGTGATGACCGATCTCGCAACCTCGAGTGCCCGTTCATGCTGAGGGTCGATGTCGCAGACCAAGCCGAGGTCGAGGCGGCCGCTCGTGATGTGAGACAGGCGAGCGGCAGCCGAGTGCCACACGGCTAGTAACAGTTGGGCTGCTGCATACTGGGCGTCGTTGTCGCTGTTGGTGTCGGTGTCGGTGTCGTCGCCATCGCCCTTGGGCTCGACTGGACTTGGGGGGGCAAGCAGCGGGAGGCGATGGGCGCCAGCGTGATGTCTCTCGCAGAGCCACGAGGCAACCAACCCAGGGCCGGTGTCGTTGCGGTCGAGGCAACACGACGAGTAATATCCGGCAAAGCCGAAGTGGTGGTGGCAGGAGGCCTGGTTGAGCACGATGGTGAGGCTCGTCAGGGACGCCAGCGACGCGGCGGTGAGAGCGAACAGAGGCGCGAGGGGCTCCGGGGGTTCGGAGAGCCCCGGACCAGCAACGTGAGCGTGAGCGTGAGCATAGTGGAGGACAAAGCGGTTGGCCGAGTAGAGGAGGGCGGCGGCCTCGGTGTAGATGACGCGGCAGGAAAGGAGCAGGCCGTGGAAGGTGCTGGCCTTGGGCTGCTCCGTCACGCCGGTGTCGCGGCCGTGCAGGTCGAATTTGTGCGGCGCCAGGGGGTCCCACGACGCTACACCGACGAAGCAGTAGATGCGGCGTCGGACGAGTGGAGTGAGGCGCAAGAGCGGCGATAGTTCTTCCATCTTTCTTTCTTCGGCTCTGATTTTGGGCGGTTTGCGGCGTGGTGGCACGGGAAAAAGAAGCTGCTGTGGTTCGGGTTGGTGGAAGGAGCCTGGGAGGTGGGCCAGGCCAACCCGGAACCTGGTCCTGACTCCTGGGAGCGAGCGCGGGGGCTTTTCAGACGCGGCACAGCACCGACAGCAGGACCCTGTGAGGCAACGTCAGGCCCATGTTGGCCGTACCCGTGGACATGCACACGCATTCATCGATCGGAGAACCGGGGCTCGCTGTTTCGGCCGCCGGCAAGTCGAGTAGGTACTAACCACTTCAGGGACCTAGCTACTTACCCGGTAACGTGTAAGTTGGTGCGTTGGTCGTGTGCGTCCGTCTGGAGCACGCGAGGGCTCCCATTGTCGGCCCGTCAAGCCTCAGTCTCAAGTCTTGCCACGGGGCAGTGCAAGCGACATGGATGGAAACCGGGCCAGTTTGTGCCGCTGGCCGCAGCGGAAGTATCCCGCCCCCAACCAGGGACAAGAACAACTACGCATGGTTGTCTGCGGAGCCAACAGGAACTCCTCAGCTTCTCCCGCGAGGGTTGACATCTGCCCAAGATGCCAAACTGTCGGGGCAACTCAGGCTATAAACGTCAGGTTCCTTCTCGAAGGCGCGGCCAGCGACCTTTATGGGACAGTTGGTGCAAAACCTACGACAACTGCAAGGCCAACTACGAGCGAAACATCAACAGCAACAGAAGCCACGACCGGGTCAGATACCGGCTTTAAAGGCCGATCCGTCCCTCCAATCCAGTCCCACATCCGAGCCATCCGACCCAGGAATCCTGTTCTCCACCCTCCCCCCAAAGGACAACGACTCCAACATCATCAACAACTCCCGAACCAACATGCCCTCCCCCACCGCAACCACCACCACGCAACCCACCCAGGAGACTGCGGCGCCCACCAAGCCCGTTGAGCTGCAACCACGTGCCTCCAAGGACATAGGTACGTGTTGCCAGTGATCTATTCCCCATCGCGGCATCGTAACACCCCAAAGTCATGTTAGACAATGCAGTGGGAATAAACGAAGAAAGATGGAACCTTGGGTTGACAGATGTTGGGGGAAAAACGATCTAGGCCCGAAAAAGCCGCACATGAGCAACGCCCGACTCGCCACCAAGGGCAGTGCTGCCGCTCTGCGGAACTGCACCTTCTTGCCGTGTGTGTTGGCGTGCAATACTTGCGTTTGTTGAGATGAGTTGAGATGAGGGTTGGCCTGCGCGCAGTGGAAGAGAAAGGGAACAGAGGGAAAGGGGGCGGCCCCGGCACATGACAGCACGAGCAGGGACTGGAGTTTGTGTACAGTGAGATGTCATCTGTCTAGTTTTAGTAGTGTTGGGGTTTCTGGACAAACCGTGGCAAGAGGGAAGCATTCGGGTTGACACTAGACCCTTGGCTGCTACCAATTTTGAAGGTCGGTTATCACTCCTATGTTTTTAGAGATAGGTGCCTCAACCAGTCGGTTCTGCTTTCTGTACATACCCGTGACTGTATTTTTTTTCAAATCATTTGAGTGGGACTTTCCCTTTCTCCTCCTGTTCTTGGAGGGAATGGGGGGAGCGGCGTGGTTTTCTGATCTTGGTGAGAGAGGAGCGGGATTAGGTGGGTTGGTTTGCTTGCTGGTTGTGAAAGACCTGACCGTGGTGGGCTCCGGACTTTGAACCGGTTTCCCGGTGGTGACTGGACCTGAGCCTGTTGCAATTGTTGGAACCCGGTGGAAGCAGACGTAACAGGAGCGCCCTAGATATGTGGATAGAAGTAGATTACTTGCAGTTTCTGGGAGCACTGTGCTGTTTGAGAAGCCCCAGCCATTTGCAGGTCGCCTCGGGCTTTTGGTTCAAAAAACCCTGGACGGCAGTGACAACAATGAGCCCCTGAACTCCCATCTCTGTTCCCCCTTTCATTGACGGCAACAATAACGGACCAATGTCCTATAGCCTGCTTATTCGAGCATGAAATTATGTACTTTGAACCATTCAACCAGCCTTTGGGGCTCTCTTGTAGACTTCATAGATCCTCTGCCCTTGGTGGTGGCAAGAACACAAATGCTCTCCGCGTCAAGTATCCTCAACTCTACAAGTTCAATACCAAGATGACAGTTTGGTATCAAGCCCACCACCGATCACGTCCCCAAACAAAAGATCTGATGTTTCGTAGGACAAACGCCTATACCCGTACTATCGAGACCGCTCGACTTTTCCTCCTTGGCTTTCTCGGCCTTAACTCTGACAAGCTCGGCCAAGTCGTTACCGTGGACTCTACTGTCCCCGAATCTCTGGGTGACTCCATCACCCCCGGATCGCTCTGTCCCGGACGCGCGTTTGATTACTACAGCGTCCCTCAGGCCAGTTAGTGGAAGTCCATCTATCTTCCGAAAGTTCTCGCGCGGGTCAATAAATACATTAGCGGGAACCTGAACCTGACCACCGCGGACGTCGTTCCTTCTTTGGCCTTGTGGCTACGAGTCCCGCGGATCTCCGGCAGGTTGTCGCCGTGGTGCAACACACTGACCGAGGAAGAATTCGAGGACTACCAGTACGGCATGGATCTGCCTGCATTACTGGTACACAACGAACCTGGCGCCGGCAAGCCCCTCGCCGTCAACCTGCCATTCGTCAGTTTGGTCGTCCCGATAAAACAACTCACAGTCCCCGGAATGGCTAAGAATGGTCTCGGCGGCTTGCCAGAAGTCATCATGCTGGGACAATACAGGGAGAGCCTTAGACCACCTCACTTGCTCCATATTCTGCAGATGATCAGGATAGAACCGCCTCCGTGGAGAGATCCTCGCAATGTCGCATAGTAGACTGTGTGATTCCGCGTCCATCCTTTGGAACGACCGGACCGAAGCAGATCCAAGGATCCTCAACGCTTCCTCTGTTCCGGTTCTCCCTGTCAGGGGATCCGGGAGACAGTGAGACGTTACCGCATGCAGATGGCACAGGTAGAGTTTGCTAGAGAGAGAGCCTAGACTCGTCAGGCGGCCAAGAGTCGAGTCGACTGTGAAAGCGTCGTGCTTGACACGACGACTATAGGGGCCGTTCATGACGCCGATGCTGATATGGCGGAAGACCACTTGAGATGATAGTGTCTTACGCGGTATAAGGACCATTATCAGCGGCGTGCAAGGCGCTTGGGACTCCCTGCTGCTTGAGTACGGGCTTGTTCTCGAGCCCGACCAATGCCCCGATGCCCTGGGACTCGTCGATATATATGTCGGCGTAGTGCTTCGACTGGATGACCGACTCGCCCTCGGCAACGGTGAAAGAAATAGAGAACCTTGGTAGATCTAAGCCCAAGGCACGGTTGGCTTGATTGAAGACGATGTCAATGTGGAATGCCGACTCGATGGGGCTCAGAATAGTCAAAGTATCTTTGTAGTTGAGGCTGTTGAGCTTGAGGGTCGATCAGAACGCAGGTCATGACAGCTATACTATCTTTTGCAACCCCTTTTCATGTTTCGGTTTTTATTTCCCCTATTCTCTATTCTTCTACTTCTTGAAATTTGAATTGAAGGAGTGTTGGGTGTCGGGACAGGGGGGCGGCGGCTCTAGTTGGTTGGATGGGGCCCTGAACTTCAAGATAATTGATTAGAGATAGAGGGAGCCATCCACAAGCGTCGTAAATACACAAAGCCTAGCAAATCTATGTCTACCTCGTTATCACCCACCCAAGGCCTAAATAAGCAGGCCTAAGCCTTGATCCTCGCCCTTCTGACCTTACCTGAATAGATATAGAGAGGAGAGGTGCTTCCTCTTTTAGCCCTAATACTTATAAGTCAAAACCCTTAATTGTCGGCCCCCCCTACCTTTCGGTACCTCTTCACTAAGAAACCCATTAGTTTGAATCAAAAATGAAATACTACCCTAGAAAGGAAGTAGTTATAGGGTATATATAGGTAGGTAATTAATAGTACTACTTAAATATTATAATTTTAGTAATATAGATTAAAAGATAGATTAAGAGCTTGTTAGTAACGTACATTATAAGCGAGTGTGCAATATAAGCGAGTGTGCAGCCCCCCACCCCCTCTATCACTACTATCCTCAATTGCAAAACAACAACACTAGGAACCAACGATAATTACATCAGAAGCAGCTGAATCAGACGCTTCTACAACCTCCTGGCAAGTGCGGGCATTATGGCCAGGCTTGCCGCACACACCACAGCA
>MU854569.1:11982-39624 GCA_033296685.1 Parachaetomium inaequale | reverse complement strand
TCCTCGTCTATACTCCTCTTAGCCTTCTTCTATACTTTCTTTACCTCTATATACTTCTAATAACAACTTCTACTAGGAGCTACTCTTTTAACCCCTTATTATTACTCTCCGTCTAATTAGATAGAGAATTATCTATCTCTACTAAGTCCTCGATTTCAGGGAGCTTTAGATAGGATTTCTTTACCTATACCCTTACTATAGAGTTAGAATACCTTAGAGGAAAGAGAGGGCATTTAGATATCTAATAGCTATCTCTTCTATACTATAAGCACTACTTTTCCTTATAGTATAGAACTATTTCCTTCTCGTTAGCCTACTTCGCCTACTTACCTATTAGTTCCTTATTCTAGTACTAAACTACTCTACTAATCTTTATAGGCTCCTAATCTATTATATTAAGGTTGTTCTAGGCTCTATTCCTCGAGCTTAGCGACTTATAGCCTCCCTATTTAGGGAAAGGGCTTCTTGTTCTTAGTATCGTCGTCTATTTATAGACTTAGAAGCGCTTATTATCTAGGTTAGTACCTAGCTCCTAGAGTATATTAATAAACCCTTAGTAATCCCTTAGAGGGGATACCTAGGCTAGGAGTAACTCGTCGAGGTCCCTATTCAGGGATCTCTTTAAGAAATTAATCTAAATATCGCTACTCTAGTTAGCTCCGCCGCTATCTACTAGTTTCTTCTCGAACTTTAGGAGGAACGATATAAAGCTCTCCTTTAGTCCTTGTATTAGGGACTCTAGCCTTCCTAGGGCTCTCTACTTTAGGTTAGGGTCGCTATAGTAAGAGATTAAATACTAGAGGAATATCTTAGGGTAGTATTTTCTATTATAGCTACCGACCGAGGCGAAAGTAGTTACTAGCGACCTCGGGCTATCTTCTAGATATAAGAAGATATAAGAGAATTAGTTCTTTACTAGACTAATCGTATTGCCGTCCGTCTATAGTTTATTCTATATTTCGAGGAGCTATATAAGGAATTTTCTCTATATACTATCGAATCAAGGGGGATCAGGTAATATTAGCTTCTTCTTAGTCTAACTAAAGGGAGGTACTAGGTTATAAGTAGACTAGGCCTGAACTAGAGTAACTAGTTAAAGTATTATATCTATAGGGGTATTCTTTTATTCTACAATATATTCTTATAATACTATAATAGTAGCCTAGCTAGTTTCCTACTTAGCCTTTAATATAGTAAACTGGCTATTAATTATAGTTATTAGGGCTATTAGAGTTATACCCTCCTAGTTCTTACTTATAGTCGTATCTTCTAATACTATCTTCTTCTTAGGTACTTAGTAGTTACTAGGGCTTATCGACTTCGTAATATATATACTATAGGTTTATCGTTATAGTTATATCTTTATACTATAGGACTTCTATAGTACTTTACGACGTAGAGGACTTTGTTATAGTACCTTGTATAGTAAAGGACTTCGTTGTACTATAGGACTTCTATAGTACCTCACTTAGTAGAGGACTTTATCGTAGTACCTCGCTTAGTAGAGGACTTTATTATAGTTATTCTAGTTGTATCTAGCTACTCGGCTCCCTTAGGTATAAGGTCTTCGCCCTTATAATATAACGGTTAGAAATATAGGATTCGTGACCCTCCTATATCGCCGAAGCTTATAGCTCGGGTATACTCTATCGTCCTAGTTAACAACGCGAGCCTCGGGCTCGTCTATCTAGACGTAGAGGATAGGAGTTTCGTCGTTAGCTCAATCGGTTAGTACTAGTATCTTGCTCTTCAGTCTCGAAGAGACTGGCCGTTAGCTTATTCGGTTAGTATACCGAGATATTACTCTTAGCTCAACTAGTTATAGGGCGCTAGTATCTTACCGAACTATAGTATCTCGTTACCTTATTAACGACAGGCTATAGTATCTAGCTGCCTTGTATATAGCATAGACCTTCTTCGTAATTGATCTAGAAGAAGGAAGTTTAGTATAATATAATGGTCCTAACGAGTATATTGTAACTAGCTGGTGACGACTCTACGAGCATACTAAACTTGAAGAAAAGAGAGGAAAGAAGGAATGAACAGTTCCCCTGGGATACCCTTCTTATATCTAGAGGGAGGATGTATACGATGATAGTGGCTTCGTCAGTATTGCGTTGTAGTAATAGATATATATACACCCTGCGTTCTGGCGGCAGCGTCGAAGTGGCTGCATCGAGTCTTGCGTCTTGGCTGAGGGTGTCCGAAGCTGGCAATAGGGCCCAGCCTTTTACAATAAGGTCGATTGACCTAATAGCCTCGATAAGTATATCGCTATAACGATTAGGATCGACGATCGCTAGTACTAGTATAAGCAATAGTATAAAGGTAGGAGTAGACTCTAATAGTAGAGATACTCTACCTATAAGTCTAACGATAAGAAGAAGCAGTACTATAGTATAGTATATAGTATCTATATAAGTACTATAAATATAGATGCCAACCAACGTATTAGGCTAGTTAGAAAGGATAAGGCCGATGTCACTTGCTTCAACTATAGCAAGAAGGAATACTTTAAATAGGACTATAGAAGCCCGAAGAAGAACAGCTAGAAGCTAGTCCTAGGATATATAGAGATAGCTACTATTACCAAAAGTACTTATATAGTCGAGATCTCTACTATAAGTAGGAAATATAATTCAGAGGACGTTGAAGAGAGTATCGATCGGGAGATTATAGTCTGTTGTTAGTTTTGAATACCTGGTACTTTAATAGGGCTAGGTAATAGAATCCCGCGAGATATAACCGTAAGAACTTCAAATATCAGCATCCCACACTATCGGGACGTTCTTTTAGTATTCCACATCTCTCTTCAAGAGGTGTGATGAGATATAAATTATAAAATCACTGGAATATTCCCTGCTTCCTTGATGTGATCAGCCACTTGTAACAGTACTAGCAGTGCCGATCGATGTACAATAACAACCTCTCAGACTTTCCAACCCGCAAAGGCCAATCCCACGGCCACATGACCCTCTACATATCAAATGTCTTTGGCACAGTCAAAGCCTCGAAACACCTCCCCTCATAACTGATCCACACGTGCCCAGCCTGGTCATCCCACAAGGGGGAGCCGCCCAGCTCCCCCTCCCGACCAGACCTATCCAAGGTGGCCTCGGCCCAATTGAGGTAGTCGATGCCTGTCCTCGTCCAGCGGATAGGAAATGTCCCCACCCGTGTGCCGTGCGCATAGTCAGCCTTGATCGTGATGGCGGCCAGCTCGTCCTGTGATAGCCGTCTGAGGAACATGTACCCCTCTTCTACCGGAAACGTGACATCTTGGAAGTAGTCGACGGTCCCTGAACCCGCTGGGTAGACGATGGATAGCGTATCGAGGGAGAAGAGCCGCGTCACGAAGTCGGGATTGGCCAGGACACGGCACACTTCAGTGCTGGGAAGGGCGAGACGGCGGGTCTTGCGCACCCATTCAGGTGTCAAGGGCTGGAAGAGAGCGGTTCGGAAGGAGTTGAGGCTGCGCCGGGGGATGTAGAGGATGTCGATCTCGGGGTTGTAGTCGCGCGTTGGTATTGGAGCCATCAGGGCGACGTGGCGGGCTTCGGTGTTGGTTGCGAGGAGGGCCCAGTTGCGAGGCTCGTGGACGACCAGGCGAGGCGGGTTACTGGTCTTTGAGAAAATGCAGACTCGGGGCGTCGGGGGCGTGGGTGGTGACGAGGCCGCGATGCTCCAGATCTGTTGTCGCAGCTCGGGCGGCAGGCGGGGAAACGGCTTAAAGCTGGCTCTTTTGCCTTCAAATTTTGTGCACATATCTTTGACATAATTTGGGCGTGGGGTTTGTGATTTATGGTACGCTGTCACCTCGCTGAGAGCATGGTGTCCGAGGGTGCTGTTTTGGAGATGTTGAGAGGCAGCAGCTTCTTGTTGTTCTGCCTGATAATAATTAGCGCGGGAGTACGGAAGCCGACAAAGACATCTATTCCAAAACTCCAAATGTTCGCATTTTACGCACCACATTAAGTAGGTTGCCCCGGGCGCTCCACATGCACCATAAAAGATGCCACGCAGGACATGGGCTATGTCACCCCGGCCTGTGATAGGTCTCAGTATACACTGCGCATTGGGGATGTCGCTGTCGCCAGCATCAATTCGTCACTCGGGAGGGTGGGCGCAAGATGTTCATCCTGCGGGTTGCTGTTCTGCCGGTCCATCTGTTGCTGAGGTTAAGGTTAATCAGGAGAGATTTTTGGGACGGGTAGTCTGCGGAAGCTTCATTTCGAGCAAGATTGAGCAACACGACCTGCGACGTTTGGAATATGTTCCCGCCGGGAGTAGAATTCCCGGCTCTTCTGCACGCCAGATTTGTGTGAGACCTGCGCCGGGTCGTCGGTCGTCTGTACTCGTCGTTATGAGGCGGAGGGGAAGTGTCGAAGTCGATACACCCATTGTGATAGCCGCCTTGTCCGAAGGCGATAACAGGACGTCCATACCAACAGGCTCTGGTGCGAAGCTACTCAAAACGGTCTTTGGTGAAATCCAGAAGCACCGGTGCGCTTGGTCATGGCCAGGTACATCTCCCTGCTCTTCAAATCTCGGGCTGTTGCCGGCCCTACTAGACGCACGTTCAGGCTCCCAAAGCCCGCTCGAAGATAGCGCTCTGGACCGGGCATCGCGTCCTGGACTAGAATGATGCAAATCAGTCTGTCCTGGTACATGAGACCAGTCCATACTAGGCTTCGACTCGGGCTATAAAATCGCTGACGCTCATCCCGAAGAACCTTTTCGAACAGGGACATTCGCAGACCACGACTGGTAATTTGGGCGGGATTCTGGTGAAGTTAGGGCGGGTTATACCATCCAATTACTGACTGTGGCTGCTGGGTTCCTGGCGGGGTACGGCGGTCGATGTCTTCGTAAGCCAGTCGGCTCTCTGATTCATCCAGGGGTCCGCGTGATGAAAGGAGGCAGGGCGCGGTGCGCAAACGGGATAATGCTCACTGAACTCAACGCTATCGGGAACCGTCGTCCAGAGGAGAAACGAGTAGTCCTCGGAATGTTTGATGATCTCTTCCTGGAGCCGGTAGAAGGCCTCCCTTCCCTCTCTGTACAGCATAGACATGTTGACGCCGAAGATACCGAGCAGGCAGTAAGTCAAAACCCCTGCTTGCCGACCACCCCCCACTTTTGGATCGCATCAATGCTCAAACAACCCACCACTTCAATTGCCAGTATTTCTAATTTTCCCACCCCCTACAATACAATCGCCGGTATCGCTGGATTTCCCATCTTCAGAAGTATCTACAGACTCAGCCTCCACTGCCCTGGCTTCTATCTGTGCCCTGTAGATGACCTCAATGCCCGCAAATACCGAATTTAGGTCCGTATTAACCCTCTTCCTTTTCCTAGGCTTGACAGCCTCCAACTGGGCCTTCAGAGCTTCGTTTTCCTTTTACAGGAGGGCCATCTTGTAGTCCAACGTGTCGAAAGCCTTGTTGACCTTCTGGAAGAGCTGTCGATGCGTACGGGTTGGCCTGTTTTCCCTATAGAATTGATCTAACTACTGGCGCAGTTCAATACTCTTCGTTGGAGTAGTCCACGGCCCTTTTTCGATCGAACCAACGGGCAATGGGGTAACAGGAAGATCAGGGGTATCCAGATGACCAACTTTTATAGTCGTAGAGGTCGAATTACTATCGTTTTCGACCAACAACGGGCTCATCAGGGGTTTGGAGATACTGACCGGCTACAACCCAGATGCCTTTCACCCACTCCGAATAATTGAGCTAACCAAAGCTGCCAGACGTGCCTTGTAGTAATACTCAAGGAAGTTCCGCTTGCCTACGATGGTACTGTCGCTCCAAATCATCAGATTTGACAGTTGTTTCCGGTAAGCCGTCTTTAGCACTGAAAAAACTGCTAGATCAAATGGTTGTAAGATGTGTAAGCAGTGTAGGGGAAGATAAAGGACCTGGATACGATGCCGGTAGCAAAGCCATATAAAGTCGTCAGTAATATAGCTGTCGTGGCTATCTAGTATCAACAACCGTATCTCGGAGGGGTCCTTTGGCTGGGTCTATAGGATGAAGACTTTCTCTAACCATTTAAGCCCAACTACGTTGTTGGTCCAGCCTTTTTCAGCCGTAGTGAATCGCTAGCTATCAAAAGGCTTCAAATCAAGTGGAAACCATTGCTGTTGAATGCTCTTACCCTTGAAGATGACCAGGGGAGTAAGGTAGTCGCCTGTAGCAGAGATACATTCAATAAAAGACGTCTACGCATATATACCGGGCTGTTCCTTCAAGATAGACCTCTTTTCCCTGCTCCCAACTACCAGGCCATTAACCCCTATACCTTCTATGATACCGGCTTTATCTATATTCTACCGGTTAGCTGGTTTAATGGCCTTAATAGCTGGTGCGGCCAGGTGTAGAAACTATCCCCGAATAACCTCTGTTGTAGCCCTATTGACGCGTGTGTGCTCTATTGCCCGGGCTCTCTGGGTCTTAAGAACTGGGTTCCTGGCCAAAAACCGGGTTAACCAGTGTTTTCCAAGCGTTGTTGGGTCGCCCCGGGCCTGCAAGATCCGCTGGGCAAGCTCCTTGATCTGGGAGTACGTAGGAGGCAATCCGAGGGCGACTTGGTTGAGAACCCATTCTGTCAAGTGGTCTTCCTGGGTTTTTAAAAGCCGTTGTAAGCTTTCGAAGGCCACTGTACGTGGTCGATGACCTTGACGACGGTTGATTAAGGTAGTCTTTGGAATACCCCATTCTTTGGCGGCTGAGTGGATTGAACGGCCTTTTTGAATCTGCAAAGAGCTTTGAAAAGTTGTTCTTCAGTATAGTTGGCCATTTTGACGACAGAAGATATCACATACCGAACGGAAGCTTCAGAGGAGATGAATTGACGAAGTTGTAGGTGTTTGAACTGGTTGGGTTGCTTGGGCATCCATGCAGTCAGATGCGATCCAAAAGTGGGGGTGGTCGGCAAGCAGGGGTTTTGACTTATGCCTCGTCCTCGATCCTCGTTGTGCTCCGCCGAGACGCCCACGACATCTTTTGCGCGATGCTGCACGATTCAATTCGCCAAATTCCCCGAGCAGCACAGACTGAACTTTGACCCAATCTCAGGCCAATCGGCCGTGTAGAATTCGAGCGCGTGAGGTGCAATGAGCTCCTGAAGACACCAGCCACGGGTGAATCAGCGGGCGTCGCGGAACTCGTTCTCCGGAAAGCCGCAACGGGAAGCGGATACGTCTTCCAGATAGACGTAGCAAACCTCGGAGTCGCGGTACCAGGCGTACATAGAGTTGATGGCCTCGGAGAGCTCGGCGCTCGACGTCTTGTCGATGCAGCAAGTGTCTACCCAGACCCATTCGAGGGTATCCATGAGGGCCTGGCAAGACTTTGGCGAATCCTTTCTTCTTGTCTCGCTCGGGCGACGTGACGTCTTGGATCGCCACCTCCTCGGCACCCCATGTGTGGGACAAAATGGCGTATGGAGGAATGTCGCCAACAAAGTGGGACAGCTCGAGCGTTTTGGCGTTGAGGAGACGCATGTTGAACTCGAAGCAGGATTGATGTCTGTGGAACTCTCTGGGCGTGAGAGCTGGGGTAGAAGCTGATGAGTTGGAGTTGGGCTGAAGTTTGACAATGACAGCCCGAGTTCTGTCGGAAGAAGTATGGAACCTCCTCAGGCCCGCAATGCAGCAGCCCAACTCAAGATCTCGTGACTACCACTGCAATCGCAGCACACTGCATGGAGGGAGCCAATGGCGGCAGGCGAGGCTCTGGCACCGCCTCCGGCAAGACGCTGTGAAACAATACTAGGTATGCAGGCTCTCCGCAAGGTTGGCTCTAGGCTTCCGAAGACGACTTGGGAACAGACATGAATCTCGGAGGTTATGCCTCCCAACTTGAAGCATTACAGGTGGAACCAGTCACCTGGGAAGTACCCAGGTCAGGTAGGTACATACCGTAGATAACACGGTACTCCCCATCTAGGGACCCCTTGGTGATGGAAGTGTATACTGCGGTCAAGATTGTATAGACAACGAGGGCGAGCCAGAGAGCTTGGCGGGAGGGCAGTGCGTGTGCATGGAGCCAGTAAGCGCTCGAAGGTATCTATCAACAGGTGGTGTTTTTTTCTTGTTGTGGAAGGAATTTGATATCAAAGGGGCGTGGAGTTCAAGGACCGGGCTATGAGATGAGGTCAACGTTTGAAGTGCCACGATCTGACATGATCAGATGAGAGAGATGGGAAAGAGTTGGTGGGATGAGATGAGGGATCAGCATCGTTGTCATCTGAGGGAGCGGCCCTGGGTCGATAAGCTGACCCATCGACCCGTGCCAGCTCCTAGGCTGTGCCACGACTGGAGCTGCGCTGAATGGCAGAGCGACGGTCAACAGGTTGTCTCAATGTAGGCACCTGTTGCAGTTGGAGCTTGGCACATTCGATTGGCAGGCGAAGCCAACAGCACATGGGCCAGAGCCGGCCGTGCCAGGAAGAGGCACAACTGCATTGCTTCTCGGCAAGACGATCCTCGAGGAGGCGGACCGTATGTAAAACCTCAGCGTCCTAGAATCGTGGTCCCGATGACAGAATGCCCTCGGACCCCCCAAGTCAATCGGCCTTCGACAAGTACCAGCAGTAGCGCGGCACCTTCTCGCGCTTCTCAGACTTCGAAACCCAGAGGGGAAACGAGGTCGTCAGTGGATTGCCCGGGGTCTTCAACCAGCACAAGATCGGGAATCTCTCAGTCGCCTCAGAAGGCCTTTTTGGGGGCGCCTTGGTGGAGAGTCCTGCAAGTGTTGGTAGCGGGGCATCTTTCAGGGCATCTCCTCAACCTTCCAAAGACAAGAATCAAAAGAGACGAAGAATGTTGGGTAATTAAGCGGGCCTTTGTTGGAGAGAGGTACCTGCAACTCGTAGTACTGCCGGGTCTTCGGGACGTCCCTAGGGTCCCAAAGGGCTGGCCCGATGAAACTTCTGAAAAAGCGTTGGGGGATGCGCCGGATGCATCCGTATCTCCGTCTTGGCAGGTATGTACGGATCCGTACAGTCCTTGGTACCCCGTAGCTACAAAAGGTAACCTTAACACAACCGCCGCCACTTGGGGGCTGAAGGAGAAGGTGAGGCTGCGATTGGGCGCCGTTGGGTTCCCCCTCAGCTAGCTGGTTTTCTCCTCGCGAGTCCTCATTTTGTCTCGGGCGTGGCAAGCTCAGTGCAGAGTCAGGCAAAACGACGCCCACTCCACAAATGGGTTTCAGCAAGTTGAAGGAGAAACTCGGTCTTCATTGAGGCTCTGCCGGCAAATCCAAAGCCGAGAGTCCGTAGCTGCGCAGCCTGAGCCCACCGCTGTGTCGGGCAATGAAGCTGACCAAAGCAAGGCTTGTAACAATTCAATCAATTCAATTTTGCCCTCCAAATTGAATTGAATTGGCTGCGGCTGAGGGAAAATTGACTTGATTGTCAGGAATTGATTCGAATCGATTAACCTTGCGCCCATATATAACCCTAACCTGGACAGCGCCCCCCTTATTTTCATGGCTCAGATCCATCAAATCTCTCAAATCTATCAAAAAAGCAGTCAAATTGAACGAACTTGTAATCGCTGGAAAGGCTCAAAACCGCAATAAAACTGCGATCTATCAAATCCTGTTTTCTTCTAAGCAAGTGGCAACTGGCCCTCCTGGTGCCTCCCCCTGACTCGGCCGACCCCCCCTGACCCGGCCGACGCCCACATCCTCAACCACAAACGCCAGCGCTTCAGAACTCCCTGTTTCCCACCCAATTCTTCAAACATTGAAGCATGTTGATTGAATCTGCGTGAAGCGAATGTCGTTGGTAGCCTACGCAGTGTTTGGCGCGACTGAACAGTCGCTCGCACTCAGCAGACATCGCTGGGATTGACAGGTAGTCAAATGCCATCCTTGAGAGCCGTGGGTACCGGCTGGCATTGACTTTCCACCACTCGAGTGGCTTCCCTGCCTTCTTTGACCAGAGTATTTGGTAACCTCATCCTTGTGATGGTTTGCGTCGTCGTCGTAGTCGAAACTATCAAGAAAGCTGTTACTTCTGTGGCCTTCCTGCGAGTCTAGGTTATCCGTGACGATGGCGGGGTGAGCTAGAGTCTCATGGATAGCGTATTGATCTTCGAAGCACTGTTTCAGTGTGGCGATGTAGTGGTCGAGTTTGTCGGCAAGGTTCTTCTTTATCCAGCTTGTATGATACCCCGGGTGCAAGATCATCGCATTCCAGTATGCCGGGGAGTCGTCAAGCAGGTCAATATATTCCTGGAGTTTAGCCAAGGCAGACTTGATGCCTCTCTGGATGCTTCATGGCCCCCTTGATACCGGTAACGTGGGTTCGTCAGTTTCGACTTGAATGGTAGTCGCTAGTGACAGGGTTGTCGAGCGTTGACTTGGAAGGTCAAGCTCACAGTCTCGAAGATGCGCCGGTCTTCGATACTGGCGTTGTGGTCTCTGTGATGGCGTTGGCGGCGGCATCTCTAGTGTTGACTCAGTCGGACCGACCTGTACAGGGTGCTCCATCAAACTGCAACGTAGGAAGTGTATTGCGTTTGGAACCCCTGGTAATGTCGGCTCCCCATTGCCTTCAAAGGATGTAGTAACAGTTGCGAATGGCCTCAGTACCGATTGAATCTCTTCCAATATATGCCAGTCCTCGGTAGCCAGTATATCCTCTTGACAAAGGCCATCTCTTCCGACAGACTGTATACAGTAGAGGTTGACAGACTCCCTTAGTCGAATCGCACGTTCAACCATCAGGAAGGACGAATTCCACCGCGTTTCGTTGTCAGCCACAAGTTGTAAGGAAGGCGGCTGTAACAGGGGGTCAAAGTCGTCAACCTTCGTAGCTGCCGCTTGTATAAGCTGCGCCATCTGGACAAAAGCATCGCGGCGTTGCGGGCTGCGGCGAATGTGATGTACGATGTGGTGGAGTTTGCCAACTGGCCCACGTATACCCTCATCATTCCACTCTCTGTTGCTGGCATCGAGGAGGGCTTTTGCGGCAAGGTTGACGATGTGGCCAACACAGCGGATTCGGCGATGTTTCTTCTCTTCTGGGAGGCTTCGAGGCGCGGTCGCCAGCCCAGGTTCGATATAGGTAAGGAGGGCCGTGATACACGTGTCGTTTGAGGACGCGTTATCGCATTGGAAGTACCCAACATCTTGTTCTATTTCGAAGTCGCATATGACGAAGATCTCGGTAGCTTACGCGTCGCCAGAGTGGGAGCCTCGGAGTTGAACCATGCCCAACAATTTGGCTTGGAGGTTGAACTGGGTGTCGATAAAATGCACGACGATGGCAAGCAACGCGTACGAGTTGGGTGAGGTCCATATATCGAAGGAGAGGTGTTTGGCGAACTTTGACGATGCGAGTGTCACTTTGAGGACTGCCTTTTCCCGTTGATACCGCTCGTCAACCCAGTTCCGAATCGTCTTTCCAGTTTATCACAGCGGACAGGGACTCATTGAACAGGCGGTTTGAAGTGTGTAAACAGATGTGGTTAAATTGAAGAAGTTGTTGTACAAAGGAAAAGGATACGTGGATCCGCCAGTCTAAAATACAGGATACAGCGCCAAGAGCCTGGTTCTAAGCTCAGGCGCTTGGAACAGCTAGTTCCGATTCGGGGCAGGTTGCCCTGCCAACACCCTAAACACTGAATACTGTGATACACCCCCCAGTTGTACACGCTCAGTCGCGTTGAAACACGCTGGATCGCGCTTAACTGTTTGGCACTCGCGGTCAAATCCAGTATTTGTAGTTATAGATGTACGCCAGTTACAGAATTTGTATAACAGGTAACGTACATTATAAGCGAGCGGCGCATATAAGCGAGCGGCGCACTTCTTCCTATCCTACAACAACCATCCTCAATTGCAACGTAACAACATTAGGAACCTACTACAATTACAAGTTAAGTAGAGAAAGCGCTGTTCTGGCCGCCGAATTTGGCTGGGCAGGGTCGCCATTTTCGGCGGTCGCAACAGTGTGGGGGCGCCGCAGCGCAGGGTCCCACGCAAGTACCCTCTACATTTCTGGTGCTTGCATGCGTTGGTTGGTTCTGAAATCATGCGCCCCCCGGCCCCCCTGGCACGCCCCACATCAAAGCGGCGCGGAGGCTTTCAGGTCCCAAGTCTCTGTTTCATGCATCCCAAACCCGGGCGCCTGGCCTCGAGGAAGCCAAAAACAGCTCCCATGGCGGGCGAGTTAAAATGGCTCGCTCGTCCCTCGGGGACTCCGCGAGTTGCTCGATTCTTCCCGCCAATGCCACAGACTCTCTCTTCCCCCTCTTATCTTCCTTCTCGGAGCCACCGCTTGTCCTGCTCTCCCTCCGTGACGAGCCCAACCCGGCAGCATGGCACTTGTTCGCCCTAGCGGAGGAGCTCGCCACGATGCTGATTTTATCAGACGCTTTACCGAGCTAGAGGCCCAGCGGCGAGAGGCCCAGCAGCGGAAGGTCCTGCTCACTGCAGCAGAGCGCGCCGCGCGCCGCGCGGCATGGCGAAGGGTTCGCTTGATCAAGCCCCGGGATGCCGACTATACGAAAGCCAACATTGCTGGCGTGCTACGGAAGTGGAAGTGGTATGTCTTTTTCTCCTACTATCGCCGAGGATGTCACTAACCAAGAGCGAGGTACTACGACTTCAATGGGCTTGGGCCATAGATCGACGCGCTTAAAAGCGTAGACCGGGCGACTTGCATAGACTTCCTCGATCAGGTGTGCGGGAAATACAACATTATATCGATGGGCACAAGCTAGTAGTATTTCCGTGGGTTCAAGCAACTGTATGTTCGGCACGTTGGCCAGCATATAGATGTCAATGATAGTAATGCGGTGCTAAAGGTTGGAGCAAACTTATATATCATTCTACGGCCACTATACTGACACCTTGCAGGTTCACGATACCATACTCACAGAGAAACACGGCCTCCGTCACCCAAACCTACGCGGCAGTAAGAATATAGCGGATTCGAACGATACGCTGGTTCTCCTCACGTTCAATATCGCTTACGATACAACTGTTTTCCGTTGGGAGCGGCATCGTATTATCAACCTGCTAGGATGCTATATTTTCCTGCTATGTACTAGATGTCGGGCTGGCGAGATCGTTGACAACGAGAGCCGCGAGCCTAAAGATAGCTCTTGGAAAGAGATCTATAGTCTCAATAGTTCCAAGGCCATCCCCTCTTTCGATCGGGCACTAGCGGTGGGCCATCCGCCAGTCACATTCGATACTGGCTACCTCGCTGTGCAGTTCGGAGCGGGTGAAGATGCTACTCTTCAGGAGGAGCTTTCAGATGAAGAGGCCAAGCTGATAGAGGAGATGCTGTCAGTCGAAACCCTATAGCGCGGACGCCCTAAGGCACTCTACTACAAGGATATCCTATTGAAGGTTGTCTGTCACCCGGTGACAGGCGAAGATATATATATAATAGCGGTACGATTTATATACTACAAAGGCGCCGACAACAAGCTAAAGCCGTATGTATCCGTCCTAATCGTACTACGTATTTCTTCTCTCTGACATTAGTAGGATTATCGTCTTCTTTACGCCAACTTATAGGCTGATATTCTATATTATTAACATTATCATCGTCCTTATAGTATATAACAATGCGTTCGCCGCCCGGAACCTTACCACTGTGAGGAGCGTATAGGAAGTGAAGAACACCGGCCTAACCTAATGTACGCCACTACGTTGGAAAAGCGAGTGGCTTAAGCGACCTCTATTCCACAACCCCGACGATGAACCTATGTAGTATTCCAAGCTAAGAGACGACATGTCAAATCAGTCGTTGGATGCCGGGCAGGAGGAGCCTATACAGCCGAAAGATTTCCGTCGTAGTACGGCAAACAAAGCAAATGGTATATGATTCTCATACTCCGACGAACGATCTCGCTAACCCAATTCAGGGGATACGCCTAATGCTGTCTGTGACCAGGTGCTATATCACGACCGCAAGTGGGCTACCTTCAACAACGTATATATCAATAGAAAAGTGAAATATCACCTTCAGAACGCCGTCCTATATAAGCCGTATAAAGATACGCTGCTCGAGATAATGACGTATATCAGTGTCACACGCGACCCGTGTATAGGCCGGGATATTGTCCCCGCCTACCTCTGGCGGGACCTGCCGCCGGATCCCGAAATCGTCGAACTAGAGTAGCGCAAAGATGCTCTCAAGGGTGGCCAGTACCGTATCCGAGGCCAGCCCAACGAAGAAGAGATTCGAAGACTCGACCAGCTGATCAGCAGAAAGAAAGCCCAGCGTAAGAAGAAGTTCAAGTAGTAGTACTGAGCTAACTACTTCTATAACCGTCCGACTTAGGACATCGAGAAACAGGTACGTAGGGAGGAGGAAGAGGAGTATATCGAACTAGACATCGATCTTCGGATACCCGAGCGTACGTAGCTAGCCAAGCTCCTCCGCTATCAACCGCAAGTCTTGAGTGCTACAGGGCTATAGGAACGCCGTATCCAGGTCGGGGAGCTCATACTAGCGCTATACGACAAGCGCGAGACGCCCAGGTACAAACTTGCCCGGGAGCGCGCGTAGTCCGAGGTATCAGTGAAGGAGGAGTCTCTAGCTCCGGACCCCTTTCCGCTTCTTATGCAAAAGACGTAGTGTCCTTGATGCGTCGGGGACGAGAGGCTGCTATACGAGACAAGAGTGTTCCTATACTGTCGGCCCTCGGTGATGAATGACCACTTCGACCGCGAGCATCTAGAAGATCTGAAAGACAAAGAGCAACGCGATCGTATCTTCTGCGACTACCCCAAATGCAAAGAGGAGGGAGTGAAACTGAAGACATTGGATCATTTCAGGGCTCATATGATGACCGTCCACGGTGTCGAACTTCGGCCGAATGACCGAACCAAGTCATTCCCGAGGTCCTCTCGTCGAGTAGTGCCGGTCTTTGCCTAACAGTACGACCATTTCGATAGGAGGCACGTGCAACACCTGGAGGGCGCGATGTCGTGCAATCACCCTGAGTCAAAAGCCGGGTGGGGGGGCTCTCGAGTTCAAGCACTTGAACCATTGAGGGTCCACGGCGTTCGATTGCGGGCTTATATTTAGTTGACACTTTTGTAGTTCGAGGAGTTCCGCGCCTATACCCTTCAGGACAAGAAGAGGATTGATCTCCGCGAGGCAAAGAAACCCCCAGGTTACCTTGCTTCGTTGTTGCAGCGTCTGTCAGGGCCTCCATCACGTACAAAACGCAATGGTTCTAAGGGGTCAAGGGTGGCGTCGGGGCGTATCACCAAACGTAGGGCTTAGATGCTTAGCTACACATCGCCAAGCAACCCCAATCCAGGCACGCTCCACTTGGCCGACCAGGCATCCTGCTCCCCTTTCCACATTAACCCGCAAGTTCTCGAGGGCGCCCAACTCCTCGGCAGTAAGCCCCTAAACCGGATGGCTCGGATCAATGCCGACCTCGCGGCATAGGGCTTGGTTGGTTAGTAAGCAGAATTCAGGAAAGGGGGGCAACCACCAGTGGTTGGCAAGCAGAATATAGGAAAAGGGTGCAACCACTAGTTGTTAGCAGTAGAGTGAATTCACGAAAGGGTGTAACCACTAGTTGTTAGCAAGCAGAATTTAGGAAAGGGTGTAACCACTAGTTGTTAGCAGTAGAGTGAATTCAGGAAAGGGGGGCAACCACTAGTGGTTAGCAAGCAGAATTTGGGAAAAGGGTGTAACCACTAGTTGTTGGCAAGCAGAATTTAGGAAAAGGGTGCAACCACTAGTTGTTAGCAAGCAGAATTTAGGAAAAGGGGGCAACCACTAGTTGTTAGCAGTAGAGTGAATTCAGGAAAGGGTGTAACCACTAGTTGCTGGCAAGCAGAATATAGGAAAAGGGCAGAATTTAGGAAAAGGGTGTAACCACTAGTTGTTGGCAAGCAGAATATAGGGAAAGGGTGCAAGTGTTTTCTCTTCCGCGCTGAGCTCTTCTTCGTTGATGTCGCAGAGCCGTTGCTGAGAGAAGTAGTGGAGTTCGAGTTCCTCCTTCATCGCGATGGTGCGCTGTCGGGTATATTCTTGGGAACCGGGAACCCATTGCTGGGACGAGGCGAGACGGGCGAACTCGTCGTCAAATGATGCCGCATCGTTGGGTGTGAAATGCTCAAACTTGGCGAAGTGGGACTGCGAGGCCGGTGGGGGCCCTTCGTCTCCCTCATCCGCCGACGGGCCAGGCATTTGAGAACGACAAAAGTTGGGAGTTGTCAGACCGAAATGTATTGCCGCGATTTCGATTCTGCCTGCTGGTGATTGCCGCTCTGGAGAGTACGGACCTGAGCAACACGTTGTGATTCCGCAGCGGAATGCAGGTCGACGATGTTGGTCGCCAAGAGCATGGGAATGATTGGGCTATTCCCCTCAGCTTCGCCAACTGTTGATGCTTAGGGGTCTCCAGCCAATCGGGCGCCTCAGAGGCGCAGCCAACGCGCTGTGCGACGCGTTTGGCATTTCACTCTCTAGCCTAGTGTACAGTAAGAAAAATGGGGCCGCCCTACACTGGTCCAATCCTACGTTCATTGTCCCTGCCGCGCTTAAAAGCGGCTGAAGGTCAAAGATCATGTGATATAGAGAAAATTACAAAACAACAATAACTTAAGGGAGAGAAAATAAGTGCTATAAAGTCGTAAGAGAGCAGCCACTTAGTACAAAGCTCCGGCATAGTATCTATCCTATATCTAAGTCCTCTTGATGGGGATAAAAGATTAGGTATCATAGGGAGTCAAGGCAGCTATTAGAAGACTGACATCTTAATGCTAAAACGAATGAGGTTACACTATAAGCTACGAGCCAGTCAAAGTCCCTAACATCAGAAAGAAGCCCTATTTTACAAGATCAGAACTCCCTAGCTTGTATACAAGAAGTGATATCTACGTGATCGAGAATATTTTATCCTGCTACCCAGTTCCATCTTCGACTGTAGGCTCAGTCTGCCATTCCCCCACGGCCTGCTGAAATTCCTAGTTGTTGTTAGCACGCTTTCTGCAATTATAGCAAGCCGACTCACCTCGAGTAAGGAGAAGAACCTGCCAATCACTTCCTGACCCCCCAATTCCTCCACCCTGCCCGCTCGGATCCGATTTTCCACAAGCCCCTTGACAACCTCAACGTACTTCGACACGTCGAGTTCCATATCCTCGTTGGTGATCTCGGGATTGTTCACTTGAGAGACGACTACTTCCAGCCATTGATCAATGCTAGACTACTAGAGGATATAGCTACCTAGTACAAATGTCTATTCCCCCTATGCTCTAAAGACGAAGTGGACTGTGCCCGACGGGAAGAAGACGGTTTACCCTGGCGAAAGGACGACGTACCTCTATTCTCTATCAGTATAGGTATATAGATTAGAGATCTATACTTACTTCTGCCGCTAGCTTGGGTTAGACATCTATCCGAAGCCGATATACCCTTCTTGGACTATAATCCAGGTCGAGAAGCTATAACTATCTGTATAAGGTACTGTATTACCTCCCTCAGAAAGAAGCGCCCAGTCTATAACGTTACGCTATATATTCCAATCCTATCCGGCTACTACTACCCTTTCGGCGCTATTGCCTATTAAAACTATATCGCGTACTCGGAGGAGGAGTTAGTAGTTCTTACCCTCGAGAAACGATAGTAATGTCGAAGGGAAAGGGTTTTAGAGGTCAAGAAGGTTCCAGGGGTCATCTACCGGCCGCTATCGGAGAAACCAGTCTCGGACTTCCTAAAGCGTTTTATACTTATAGGACCCCTCTAATAAACTTCGAGATAGTATCTGAATAGATATAGTCCGATCGAGACCTAGGTCTTCTATATAGCGAAAGAACTATCGAATTAGGAGGTCCTTCCCTTTCTACCAAAACTGCTGCTTATCTTACGTGAATACAGGTATATCGAGTCTACCGGACTCGAGCTATTAGGCCGCTTTTTTCCCGTAGAGGAAATATACTTCCTTAGCGGTTAGTGGTTTGCTCTTTTGCAAAATGTCGAAGATAAGTTCGGCTATTCGCTTACCCTAGGAGTCTGACGCGTACTCTATAGATTATAACCCTATAAGTACCTATCGGCGGTATGCTTTATTACGAATCGGATTGTATCCCGAGCGGCATTCTTGTCTTGGTATAGAGGATATAGAGCTGTGAATCACATCGCTAAGCCGAAATCGTTTAGGGGGGTTATCGTCAGCGAGATCCGGAAGTGAAGCACAGCGCCGTTGGAGGGAAGGGCTGTAATGAAAGCCAATCGCTTTGGAGGCTGTATCAGCGTTCAGCGGTTTGAGATCTCCCGAGAGCTCCTCGTTCGTGATCGCCTCTGTAAACCCCTGAAGATACGTAAGGCACATTTTCTAAAAGGGGAGTTTAAGGGGCGTATATACAGAGAGCATCCGCTTGACCGTACATATATCTAGCCTATCCAAGGTTATAAGAAATGCCAGTAGTATTTCGGGCGGGTAACATCGCTCTTGTTATAGACTCGCTACGTTAAGCGACCTGGACTGCTAGCTAGCTAGCTTGGAGGTTCTTAAGCGTGCTTTATAATAGTCTAGGTTTTCTGTCCGCGGGCGGAGTCACGTAGTTGCTGTAGTACTGCTGGAATACCGAGACGCGATATCGTTATAGCTCTTCGCGGTACTCCTTAGCTAGGTTTCAATAGCGTCGAAGGAATTATCAGGAGGGAAATCTAGGGGTAAGCTCAAAGGTATTAACAACTTAGAGTAGGCTAAGTAGGCCGGAGTAGTGACTGTAGTAGGTGGCGTTATAGGGTCGGCATCCCCGATACTTATATTAGCCGCGGCAGGTAGTACGCCAGCTTCCTCCTCTATCGAGGTAGTATCCGAGATGCTCTCCGAGGCACTGCCTAAACCCGGATCTAGAAAGCCAAGTCCTGTCAAAGGCCTAGGTAGATACCGGACTATAAGCCTAAATTAATCGAAAACGAAACCAGGAGGAAGGTCTTCGTAAATAAGGTCCACGAATTGTAGCTGAACCTTGTCTAGGTCGCCTTCCTTAACCAATAGTCCTTCGTCCCTCTACCTCGCTAGGTTTTGCAAGTCTACCAGCTCGATAGGGTTTACCCCTTCCTTGAGAGCTCGACGCCCAGGTATCTGAAATCGTCGGAGCAGGAGTTGGTTTAGCTTCCGTACGCCGTTGTTACGGGTATAGTCCTTTATTGCGGCTGAGAATGTATTATAGTAATGCTATCCTTTGTTAGCCAACTGGTAGTGCTGGACGAAATCCTTGCCCTATTGCAGGCTGATCGCCTTCAGAGGCGGGAGAAGCTTGTATATCGCGACTGATCTATCTACGGCAACGCCTATAAACCAGTCCCATTTCGCTACGCCATCCTCCTCCATGATCCTCGGCTAGCTCGATCGGGGTCGTGTACGTTCTCTCCTCCCTCTATATGTAGAACATTCGGCCGATATAATATAGTCAAAGGCGGCTAGCCAGAGGACCAGCCTATCGCTTTCCTCGAGTAACTCATCGCGCTTCTGTACGCACTTGTCGAATCTCTCTATATCAGTCTCGCAAAGGCGGATATCCTGGCGAGACTTCTCGACTAGCTGGGCTTCGTGAGCGGTCAGGAAAAGATCCACTTCGTATTCGACGGCAGGGGAATAGGCATAGGCAAAGGCGGGTGCGGTGGAGCCTGCAGCTAGTGGCGGCGATCGATGGGCTGCGTCCTGGAGTTGCTCTCTCGCATCCTGCTCAGCCATGACTGATGTTGCGCAAGAGTATCGGCTAGTGCTGTCGTAAAGTTGGCATAAGTCTCCGAGCAGTGTTGATGACTGCGCCCTCACGCTCATGCCAACCTGTTGCGGGGTGGACGTGTTGTTGGGACAGCCTTGTGCCAACCCAACGAGCGTTCGTTTCGGGTTAGTGCTAATGACCCACAGCAACTCGTCGAATTTTGACGAGTCGCTGTGGGTCATGAATATGCATCCTGATTGCTCCAAGTGTCGCAGGAGACCACGTGACCGCGTGTCTTCCTTGCCCCTGTTCCAACCACAAGCAATCCACCCTCGGTTGACATTGCCCCAGTCTGTACCAGACAACTACTGCTGCCCTTATGTAACATTCCTATTAAACATGTTGTCGATGTGGGGAGCGGAATGACAACGGGTGGTGCACGAACTTGTCGTGGGAGTCAATCGCGAGGTGCGATCCGCAGTTGCATCAAGGGTCGTAAGTCCGAGGGCATGGGAAAACAAGTCCCTGGTCACCATCCTCCTTCCGGTTTGAGGCTGCTGCAGCTTCGGATGGGAAAGGGGGGTAGGGAAAAGGGGTAAGAGGTAAAAGAGTACTGTAGAAGGAAGAGGACAGAGAATTGGGCTGGGATCCGCGGGGTGGTGGTGCGGAGTCGAGGGGTGGCCAGACAGGTGAATGCGTCTGCAGCTCCGGGTGCCGAGTGCACGACCGGACGGGATTCCCAGAACCAGGCAATTCGCAATAGCACCGTTTCTTCTATCTACACCTGCTTCTAGGACTGACGACAATATGAATGATGTACCTGCTGTCTCCGGCACTGAACACCATGAAAGATTTCAGGTAGGCAATGTTTAGCGTCCACATGGAAAGGTTTAGAATCTGCAAGGAGGACATGGTTGGGGTAACAACACCAGTCTGAATATATTACATAACCGTTTCTCGATGGCATCCTCGAGCGGCTCCAAGAGTTCATGTCGAGAGTTCCCGCCCATGCATTGGGACCATGCATTCTCCGGCCCACTCTATCGTCACCGCAACTCATAGCCGCGAGTTGGTAGGACATCAATACATCATACACACCGGACAAGGTCGAGGACAGATGCGTCATTATTTTCAGCGTTGTCACACCAGAGTGAGGCGTCTGGTTCAAGTGACGCCAAGTTCTCCCGCGGCTAAGAGTTCTCCCCTATCTGACTGGGTAGGACGGCCAACGGAGGTTGTAGGTAAACGTCATGCCCTGTGCAAGGGCAATAGTGCCGCTGGCAATAGACTGTGAAACTTTAAATAGCTAGACGACCCTGGCAATGCATCTATCTTGTTTCTATCAGCTCGATTGCCTTTGTCCAGGCTTCGTGACCTCCCCCGACATTAAAACAATCTTCAAATTCCTCTCCATTTCCGTGTTCCGCTCGACACACTAGGGTAAGCCCCCCTACAGTATATAGTTTGATGGATAACTCAAGCCTTGGGAGATAGTAACGAATTAGAGCGAACAAAGACCTCTAGTGGCCAATTCCACCCGAAACTCCAACTCGGACCAAAGTAATGCTTTGGAGTGTTGCTTTGTGCCTCACGATAAAAGCCCCAAGATCCTATACGCTACAACATACCCTGTAGAACCCTAGGTATTGTAGATTCAGTAGTTGAAGCTTCGGTACGAGCTGTTTTAATCGGTTAACCTGTAGGCCGAAGTCGACGGGTTAGATGACTAGATCCAGTTATATAAGTTGTCGAAACACACCGATAAATGCTAATAAGTCGTCCGTCCATCGGTCTTCGGCGCCCCTCGTTGCCCTAGCGGATACATTTAATATGAGCTCTGTAAGGCTTGGAGGGAGGTTCTTATAGTATTGGAAATGCGACTCAGAGGGTCTGAGAATGTCTGGCGCAATCGCCTCCCTAGAGAGGACACCAGCCCTAGAGAGGACACTAGCTGTGATAGCAAGGCTGCTAAGAGCGGTACCACTCGTAGCAATGGCTGTAAGTGTGATGCGAAGGACCCGGCCTAGAAACGGAACCTCCTTGTAATCGTCTAGGGCGTTTGTTGGTGGTAGACCTGTTTGTCGGCCATACGCTAGTGCACCCTAGGGCCGGTGTATATTGCTAATGACGATAGCTTCGATGTTAGTAAGAGAAATCAGCGCCTGCGTGATATAGGCCTACGTAAGGCCGGATATAATTATATGTTCCTGCTCTTCCCATAGTGACGTATATACTACCTTATCTAGAGGCGCTTCATACGAGTCTTAGGACGAGAGACTCCCTTCATCGGTCCCCTAAGCTTCCTCTCCAAGGCTTTGGTCGTCCTCCTCGCCGGATGAGTATGTATTATCTATGCTGCCCACTAAAGCTGCCGGAGGGTATCGACCTTCTTGTATAGCCAGGACTATATCGCCTTTATGCCGTACAAGATGAGAGCCTAAATCTGGGAACTCCACGAAATGATCCGTACAGAGTTCTAGTGTTCTCACAGCAGGGCCAAAGTCTAGATGTCGCGCAATCTCCACGAGGTTTTCGAGGCTGAGCCTTAAGAGCATTATGTAGCGGGTCTGGAAGTACCGGCTGATGAAAGCTAGCAACGTAGCCACCTTCGCACTTTTGGACGACAACCGGAGGGCGGAGAAGCCTTGGGCGTCTAGCCCGCCAAATATGATGGCCAGCAACTCGTTAGGAAGCCGAAGAAGTCCCACCATTGTTCGAATAGAGTGGAGCTTACAGTTATATAAGCTTTAAGGACAATGTATTATAGTGGGTTGAATGGTGTTTTCGGCTGAACTTTGGGCGGGGTCAGGCAGTATTGTCTGCCTAACTTTTCAACCGGCTTAAGTTCGGATCAAAGACCAGCAAGCCAAGACGTAGAGGGGTTGGCATGCAAGTGCTTGGTATGGCCAATCGTCGTCCCCCAATTACTTATCCTCCCCACTTTGAAACACGAAACTTGAGCTAAACTGCAAATGCCCTTGTCCCGGTCTTCCCCTTGGCCCCGAGGCACTGACACGTTGCTCCTTGAAGGCGAGATCCAAGTCGATCAAAAGCCCGCCGTTGTCCTTACCATGAGATCACCGATGGAGATGTCTCAGTGAAGGAGGCCGGTTTTCTGCCGCAATGACTCGTGCCCTTCAATTGCCCTTCAATGCAGTCGACCAGCGCAGCGAGGTAGCGCCGCCGGAGAGCCCGCTTTGTAGATGGGGATCCCCCAGTCGGGAAGGATTACACGCTGGTGTACTCGATTTGGTAGCACATCAATGCCAGCCTTGGTCGGAGATGTGGAACAGGGTCGCCTGCTTGGCGGCAAAAAAGCGCCAGTTTCGCGAGACGACCGCTTCGCGCCGGCGATGCTGCTGCTGCAACCGACACGCGGACGGGCTAACAAACAGGGTATGCGGGTCGTGTTGGCAATAAGCTTTCCAGTAAATTGCTACTCTGCCAGCAATGCACCTCGCCAAGTCTCTCTCTCCTCGACGAGGCGATCAGCAATTCTACAATAACCAATCCGCCATCCTGTGACCTTGCACTACGCTGTCCATTTAGTTGAGTCCCGGTCCATCAGAACCAAGTGCAGATCTATGATGGTCCTGTGTGAGACATGCAGGAGCGCTGACTTTCGTTCGCTCATCGTTGCCTGCGTTCAATAATGTCAAGCCAGACGACAACTCCCCACTTCCCCGATCCGTTCTTCAGCCGATGTCTGATTGGTAGATGCTCCGCTTGCCACATGCAAACACCAGTGATTTTACATGGTTCGAGATGGTCCCAACTTCTGTTGCAAAGTTCGTTTTCCAAAATCGAACAGGACCCGAGTATATTACAATTACACTGCAAAACCATGACACACGTACTGGCACCCGTGCCTGGAAGCATATGCAGCGCCACCTGCCGCGCGCAGGCTTCGAAGGCGGTGACGGAGCAGAAGCTTCCACCGATATCCAAACGCATCCGTCTCAAGCGGGGACAAGCTTCGGCACCATCCGGGCCAGTTGTAGTCCACGCCCCTGTGTCCAAATTGCGCCCATATCCTAAAATCCCTCCCACTGACAACCCTGCAACCAACGTCACTCCGGTTTCTGCGCAAACCAAACGAAATAGTGAAGGTGCCGGTGCACCGTAGTGTCAGCTAACGCCTTCCTGGCGTGATCCACGATCTCTTGGCTCTCGTCCTGCGACATGCCCAAGGCAGTGAAGGGTCTTAAACGTAGGACGGACATAAAGCCCTCCACGACCATCTTCTGGTACGTGCCGATGACGCGCAGCTTCTTATCGCGGGCCCAGCCACCGATGGGCACCTTCTTGACGACGCACTGGATGCTCTCGAACCCAGCCTCAAGTAGCAAGTGTTCCAAATCCTTGGGCAGCGTCACGTTCATGTCGAACTTGGTGAAGGCGCGTTGTGCGAGCTCGTACATGTACTTGACGGGGTCGTTGTCAGGCATGGTGCCGTCGTCACAGAGGACCTCGGCGCAGAGTTCCTGGAGCTCGACCCAGCCGCCTGGCTTGAGGCTCCTAGAGTAGTAAGAAAACGAGTCAGAAGCTGCTTTTGTATCATGATTAGGACAGACACTTACTCATATGCCCGCCTTAGCACGCCTCGGACGTCCTTAAGCACAATGGTCATGAAGCGAAAATGAACAAAGTCGACATCCTGGTCTAGCCACTCGCCCTGCTCGCAATCGTCGACGAGGAAGTCGACATTAGGCGGTACCCAAACGGGCTGTACAGGCGAGGCGTCAACACCGCGGACTCGTGTGTTGGGGTATTGGTTGCCGACTTCAATCGCCCAGTCACCCGTGCCAGCGCCGATGTCGAGAATCATCTGCGGCTGGTCCTCAATGGGCGCGTAGAACCATTGTCCGTCGCAGAGCTCCATCATCATGGCATGCTCCATGGATTGGCGGTTGAGCTCTTTATCGTCGTTGGGGATGGGATAGCAGCCATTCTTGAAGTTCTGGTACCGGCGGCCGTTCTCGAAGGTGCAGTCGTCGTAGACAGACGGCGTAACGCTGGTCGATCCTGTTGACCCGGTTTCGTAGCCCTCGGTGAACTCGAACTCGTCCTCTTCTAGCTCGTCCTCGGCGTCGGTGGGATGGTACTGGTCCTCCGGCTGGCGGTCGAGAGTCTCGCTGTCGTAAAGCGTAGCATCATCCCAGCTGGCTGCGGACGCGGCTTCGTAGCCCTGGTCAAAACCAGTGTCCTCGGTGGTGTTGCCCTTGTCGAGCACAGCAACCCGGGGTGACTGCGGGATTACTACAAAAGCGGCGGCGGCGTTGCTGACAAGGTTTCTCCGGTCGGCGATGGATGGTATGTCGTCGCGGTCGTCAAACACGGATTCGTCCGTGTGTGGATCGTCGTCGCGACCGGAGCTGGTCGACGTTATCGACGAAGTCTCGTCACTGTTGGAGACGATGCCGGGATGATACTGGCCCTCCGGCCGGGGGTGCTCGGAATCGTCGAGCACAGCATGCGGCCTGGTGAGAAGGTCTGTGGTGCTTGGGCGTTGTAGGTCGGGGCGGGGGTCGCGGCGCGGCGTTGCTGGATTTTTGTCGATGTATGCCGCGGCGGCGTCGCGGACGTCCCCATCGGCGCTTGACGCTCTCGCCCGTTTTGAGGGTCTCGATTCGGCCTTGGGTTCAAAGGCGCTGGGTTTCAGAGAAACCATGGTCACGGTATGGGTGCTTGTGTCGTCGCAATTGGAGAGTGACAGATTCCTCGAGAGAAGCAGGAAAGAGAAAGCATCTCGCGAAGACAACAGAATCACATGAGCATCGCGGACAATCGGACTTCAATCTGCCGCAAGGCCGCCACCAAGATCGCCGAGCTGCCCTGCATGCTGACTATTGACGGCGTCTGGGGTGCAGAGGTGGGGGTCTCTCCTTCATCTCCAACTTGCCTGCCGCCGGGCGGCGCCGCAGTCTCCCCGGGCGAGTCAGCCTAACGTGCCAGGTGATTTTCAGCAGTCCTTGAGAGACGGCCTCCACTCGCAGTCTCGTGACGAGTCTTGCAGCGCTATTCTGTCGAGCAGCTGCGCGATCATTACCAGGGGCGAGTGAAGCGCATGCATTTGGCACCGTGTGGTATCCGAGCTGAGCAGCGAGATCACCCGCTCACTAGGTGAGCCGGCGAGCCAGATCACCATGGCTCACTGGTGAGCCATGATGAGCGTCAGGGTTATATATATGCGCAAGATAGTCACTCATTAAGGAGAAGGGTAGCTTCTCCAGTAAGCAATACAACTTCAGTTTAGCACTTGCTACGCTACACTGATTGAGACGCTGTTGCACACCGTTGTGAACCTCTTGGCTTCACCGAAGCCTACAGTCCGACCAGTCATACCTTCATTGAACCCTTTCAGAGGCAGGACTGCCTGGGTCTTCGTCACACGTACGTTATTAGAATTTCCAATTACATTACTCCGTACTGATCCCTGTTCTCCACTTCCCGCCCTTCACTCAACGGTTGACTAAAGCTACTCGAATTGCCCATTATCAAATCCCTTTCTTCCTCCTTTCATTACGCTAGATACCAATGCAAGCGTAATCACCTGCGATCAGACCAGTGCAGGCCTCGCCTTGGCCGTTCCAGAGCTTCACATACTGGCCACCCGCAACGCCGTTCCAGAAGGCGATTGAGTCGCACGTGTCTCCCGAGTTGATCTTGACAAACTTCTTGCAGTAGTTGACCATACCAGGCTGGCTGGGGAGCGGCGTAGCGATGCCATTGGTGCCGATCTTGATGGGATCGGTAACGGCGATGCAGGCGTAATCACCGACGATCAAGCCCGTGCAGGCTTCCGTCTGGCCGTTCCAGAGCTTCACATACTGGCCACCCTCAACGCCGTTCCAGAAAGAGATCGTATCGCACGTGTCGCCCGAGTTGATCTTGACGAATTTGTTGCAGTTCTTGACCATGCCTGGCTGGGCCGGGAGCGGCGTGGCGATGCCGTTGGCGCCAGTGGACGAGGCGGTGCTGCTAATGACACCGACGCAAGCATACTAGGGATCCATGTCAGTATTGGTTTTTTGAGAGTCTGAAGTCACACACAGAGCTTGAACACGAGTGGGGGAGCCACGAAGAAAGAAAGAAAGAAAAAAAAAAAAAAAAAAACAGAAGAGAAAAAGCCGCTTACGGTGGAAGCCCAGAGACCGGTGCAGCCACTTTGGACCGCAGGGTTCCACTGGATGAACTGAGCTGTGGAGATGTGGTATAGAGCCGCAATCGTGTCGCAAGTCTGACCCGTTTGAACAAAGTGGAACTTGTTGCAGTTCCCAACCATGCCAGACTGGGTCGGCACTGGTGTGGCAATGCCGTTACCAGCAGTGGTGGTAGTCGGGGGCTTGGTGGCAGTGGTGGTGGTGCTGGTAGTGCTGGTGATGGTTGGGGGCGTGGTGGTTGTGGTGGTGGTGGTGATGGTTGGGGGCGTGGTGGTTGTGGTGGTGGTGGTGATGGTTGGGGGATTGGTGGGTGTGGTAGTGGTGATAGTGGTGGAGGTGGACGAGGTTGTTGGATCCACAGTGACGGTGCCAATCACGCAGTACTCCTTGCTGGCATCGAGATTGGGGCAGTTGATCCCGGGATTCAGGTTTATCAGGTCCTCGACACTGAGGGCCCATCCGTCTGCAAAGCTTTGGCAGGTAGCGCCGCTGTCGGGAGTGAAGGCGTAGTCGCACTGGACACTGCGACGAACCAGGGCTCGGGCGGAGACCATTGCTGGGGCGAGCCCAACGGCAGCAAGGTGTTTGAGCTGCATTCTGACAGGGTCGTATGGCTTAAAGACGAGTTTTGATTGAGCAAAAGAGGAAGAGAAGGAGAGGAGAAGGGAGAGGGGAGACGGAATGCTGGATGTCCCGCTGCCTGACGGAGAAGGATTGTCACGCCGGCATGGAGGCATGATATACGCATTTCACTCCTCGCCTTGAGCTGGCAGAGTCAATACTTTTTGCCCCCCCCC
>MU854569.1:0-11972 GCA_033296685.1 Parachaetomium inaequale | reverse complement strand
CCTTTCTCCCCAAATCCGCCCCCAAAAGCAGCCCCCAGATGATGCCGAAATCGGATCCCTTAATCCCCTCAACAGACGGCATGGAACCAACATGAACCCATGGTTTTCCACACAAACTGAGGTTCGGCTATGCGGACCAAAAACGCCTGACGAAGGCGATGAATTGCAACGCTCTGGTGGAGTGGTTGACCTGCTCCCGCAGTCTGCACTTACACAGTACATCCGTACTTGTTGCCCTTGTTCG
Organism: Parachaetomium inaequale; assembly: GCA_033296685.1. Classification (NCBI taxonomy): domain Eukaryota; kingdom Fungi; phylum Ascomycota; class Sordariomycetes; order Sordariales; family Chaetomiaceae; genus Parachaetomium; species Parachaetomium inaequale. Next base: position 11,728 of record MU854569.1, on the reverse strand, counting down.
ACCCACGAGGCTAGCCGTAGGGTCGGCAATCACTGCCCAGTCTGGAAAGGGGTGTGAAAAGAGCCCCATAGATGTGGAACTCGAGAACTTTGTTCACACTTCGTAGCAGATCCGGCCTGTTCACGCTCACAGGGCAATGCCGCTAAGGTAGGCAACCGGTCCGCTACGCGTGGTTGCCGTCACGGGACTGGCCGACTTTACGGGGTTGCTGCCACTTATCAAGGCTGTCACGGGACGGGGGTTGCATTGGCGCTATTCCCCAAAGCCATCGATCCTTGAAATCGTTTGGCCGCTTGGCTGAGTTTTTTTCGCTTCTTGGTTGCAGGTTGTCTGTTTTAGCTTAACGTTGCTTGGCACCGAGAGCGCCCCAATTTGTCTCCACTCGGGACATGGTTTGGGCTGGTGATACGCGGAAAGAGCGGCATCCCCAAATGCCCAAATCACACCGTGACATCCTTCTGCAAGGGCAGGGTCCAGACCCGTTCGACGCCAAGCCGGCTATTGTATAAAAATGCGACTAAGCGGCGGCACAGTTGGGGGCCAGGCTCGCTGGTTCTGTTTTCTCCTTATTTGTCGCTGGTTGGTGAGTGGTATTCTCAATTGGTAGGATTTACACGTGTAAGTGCCTGCCAGACGCTGCAGACAGTCCACGGTTTCCCCCGCGTCCCTGTCGCCCTAGAATCACTTCCTGCAGAGTGACTCTCCTCCCCATTTTCCAAATCTTTCTCTGGGATAACGCGTCTTTTCGCCGGTCACTCCATCGCCCCCAACGGGCCCCCGTCACACACCTCAATCGGCGCGTTCGTCTCCCAGAGGCATTCATTCGTTTGTGTCCCGTTTTGCTCAGCCTCTGGACGACATGCGCCTCTCTTCCCTCGCTGCGTGGTCCTCGGCGGCCTTGCTGGCCGGTCTCAGCACCGTAGTCCGCGCCAGCGTGTTGGAAATCGACTTGGTTTTCCCTCGCGACGGCGAAGTCTATGAGCCCACGCCTTACATGCCCATCATCTTCGCCGTTCAGAATCCAGGGCTCACCCGATACACCCACCCAGGGCTTGAAGTCCTAATCCAGAATATGTCCAACCCAGACGAGGGCGAAGGGAAAGCCTTCTACCAACCCTTAAACGTGACCAACTGGTCCACCAACGAGACGTTCTTTGCCTACACCATCGCCGATAACTTTGCAAACGAGGGAAACTGGACTGTCGCCTTCGGTGTCTGCTGGAGCACTTGCGGCTTGGAGAAGATCCATTGGAGTTTCGACGGCACCTTGGGCCGCAACTGCTCGGGAACAAGAGTCTCTGGGTCATCCTTCACAACGCGGAAGGGCGGGCGGACAGTGGACCTCGTCGCCGCCACGTCCAACAGTGACTCTACCTGTGTCTCGCGACGCGGGCTCGGGTTTGCTATCAACATCACCGACGAAGTCCTGCCGATCTCACCGAACGAACGTGTGCCAGGCGGCTGGCCTCCCAAGTGTGTGATGGCGACGCTTCCCGAACCTCGCCTGGATCTGGACTTCTGCCGCGTCAAGATCGAACCCGCCCTCGCCGCCAACATATCTGCCGATATCACCGCCCATGCTTGCGCGGGGGCAAACCCACCGTCTAGCTGCCCGTCCAAGAGCGCCGCCTGGCGGCCGACGGCGGCAACTGCGGGGTCGTGCTTCGTGGCTGCTGCAATCTGGGGGACGGTTGGCTTAATTCTGGTCTGAAGACCACATGGGCACGGTTCTTCCTTTACTGCATTCTGAGGCTGCATGCCGTCAACTACATTGTCTGATTCGGGTAGCTTAATGTTGAGTACTTGCCTAATATCTACCTTGTGCATATATCCTTTTGTTTTCGTCGATGTATTATTGCTCCCGCCTGTCCTTGCCTAGGCCTTGTACATGCATAGTAGCAAGAGACTCTCCCGGCGCACAGCAAAGACTCTCGCAAGGCGTCTGTTGCAACCTGCGCCAGACCGTTTCTCCTCCCCGTCTGATCCGTCTCGACATCGGCCAAGGTCTGCTGAACCAGGGCGTCAGCAAGTCTGCCCTGAAGATGCTACACTACAGCATGGAAAATCTCAACGTCTCGACACCAAGCTTGGCCATGCAGCTGTGCGGGCCAGGCTACACCAGCACGCACACCTTTGGCGTCATGGTTGCGAGCAACGGGGTCTTCGCTCCCATCCAGAAAGCCATCCAGACCTGGGCCAACGGGACTTGCGTGTCCTTTGCTGAGTCTAAGATCTTTAAAGGCCCGGCTTCTTTTACCTCGCCGCTCCTCGGGCACACAAACCACACGACAAACTCGACCGGTCGGGCTAAGTTCGGAAGGGAACTTCGCCCTCGTGCCGAGTGTAGGACAGTGCAGGTCGAGTCTGGCGATTCGTGCGGGACGCTGGCTACAAAGGTACCTACGCTAAATCAAAACCCATTTTGCCCCCTTTTTCAGCTGCCTCAGAAACCTCAAGAGCTGTGAGGTACTCCTAAAGGCAGCGCCTCCAAATATTGAAACAGAACAACAAAGGTTAATATTGTTGGATATTAGTGTGGCATTTCGGGGGCCGACTTTACCACATACAACCCTGGCTCTACCTTCTGTTCGACCTTGAGCCCCAAGCAGCATGTCTGCTGCTCCAGTGGGACCCTTCCTGACTTTCGTCCGCCTGTCAACGCAGACGGCTCGTGTTTCGCATATAAGGTCCGGAGCAACGACAACTGCGCTGATTTAGCGGCCCAGTATAGCCTGACAGTGACCGACATTGAGAGCTTCAACAAGAACACATGGGGCTGGAACGGCTGTCAACTCCTCTTCATCGACGCCGTCATTTGCCTGAGCCAGGGGACGCCACCTTTCCCAGCCCCTATTTCCAATGCTGTATGCGGCCCGCAGAAGCCAGGCTCGAAGCCGCCGACGGATGGCTCGAATATCGCCAACCTTAACCCTTGTCCGCTAAACGCCTGCTGCAACATCTGGGGGCAGTGCGGCATCACTCAGGATTTTTGTATTGACACCAACACGGGCGCCCCTGGAACTGCCAAGCCCGGCACCTACGGCTGTATCTCTAACTGCGGTATGGGTATCATCCCGGGCGACGGCAACGGCTCTATCAAGATCGCCTACTTCGAAGGTTTCGGCCTAGACCGGGACTGCCTCTTCCAACTCCCCTCTCAGATCGACACATCCAAGTACAGCCATATCCACTTTGCCTTTGCCACCCTAACTCCGACCTATGAGGTTAGTGTCGGAAATGTGTTCTCATCGTACCAGTTTCGCAAGTTCAAGGAGATTTCCGGTCCTAAGAGGATCTTGTCGTTTGGCGGCTGGACGTTCTCAAACGACGCTTCGACCTATGCTATCTTTGGCAAAGGTGTTCAGCTTGCAAACCGCCGTGAGTCAGATCCGACTTGCCGAGACAAGGGAAGACAGAGAAAGATGGCTGACATTTGATGGTTTAGTTACCATGGCCAAGAACATCGCCAACTTTGTCAAGGACAACAATCTCGATGGCGTCGACATCGACTGGGAATACCCTGGCGCGCCCGACCTCCCATGGATTGGAGCTGAGCGTAGCCCCGACGAGGGTGCTAACTACTTGGCTTTTCTCGTGGTCCTCAAGAACCTGCTTCCTGGCAAGACTGTCTCTATCGCCGCCCCTTCGTCGTATTGGTACCTGAAGCAGTTCCCCATTGGGCAGATGAGCAAGATCGTGGACTATATTGTCTTCATGACGTACGATCTCCACGGCCAGTGGGACGCGCACAACATGTGGTCCCAGGACGGGTGCACCTCGGGAACCTGCCTACGCAGCCAGGTCAACCTCACCGAGACCAGGCAGGCGCTGGCCATGATCACCAAGGCCGGCGTCCCGGGGAGGAAGATCGCCATCGGCGTGACCAGCTACGGGCGGAGCTTCCAGATGGCCCAGCCGGGCTGCTGGGGTCCCAGCTGCACTTTCACGGGCGATCGTGAGCATTCCTACGCGACGCCGGGGAGGTGTACCGGCACAGCCGGGTACGTCGCCGACGCCGAGATTGCCGAGATCATTTCTGGCGGGAGCTCGCTGCAGGCTCGTTCCAGCCGGGTCGTCGCCAGCTTCGTGGACACGGGCAGTCACAGTGACATCTTGGTCTACGACAACAACCAATGGGTCAGCTACATGAGCAGCAACACCAAGAAGACTCGTTCCGCTCTCTATGCGGCCTGGGGCATGGGAGGCACGACAGACTGGGCCAGCGATCTGCAAACCTTCCACGCCGCCCCCAACCCAGAGGGGGACTGGGGCGTCGCCAAGACCTCCATCAGCTCCGGATATGAAGCCAATACAGACTGGTCCCGGAATGGCAACTGGACCCAGTTCTCCTGTGATGACCATCTCATTCTCTACGCAAATCAATTCACGGCTTCTGATCAATGGACTGGGCTCAACGCAGGTGCGGCGTGGAGTGACGCGGTTAGGATCTGGGTCGGGCAGAATGGCACGAAGCCAACCTTCTCGCGCTTCGTCGCCAGCGTCTTCGCACTGGGGAATATCGGAGGTTGCGAATTCATAACAAAAATCCCGGGTGCTGTTGACGATTGCGATAATCTTGCGAAGTGCCCCCAGTCTATCGTGAACGGGGTTTCGGTGACGGGACCGGGGGGCAAGCTGGTTTGGGACTCGCTGGCGGGGGCCCACAGGATCTTCCACGATTATCGCGACGGTGTGTTGGCCATTCCCGGTATTGTCAGCCTGCAGTACGGCCGGATGACGCAGCTGTTTGGGCCACCCGAGGACCCAAACGAAAAATGGGCCAAGATCCTGGGCGAGTTCGTCCTGATGGGGGCCACGTACGGCGCCGGCATCTTCCTCAAGAACAGTTTTGAGCGATTGCTCCCGAGCCTTAGCGGCGACTCGCAAGAGAAGGTTACAGAATGGCTGGTTGAGCAAGGAAAGAGTTTCGCCCAGAGCTTCGTGGCGAAGAAACCAAGTGAATGGACAGCGGAAAAAGAGGTTGCCTTTGGCAGCTACATGGCCCAGGCCATCATGGCTTGGGCCCAGGCCGCAACCTCATCCGTGGCCAAGCTGTTTGACGGCAGTCCGGAGTCGGTTAACATCCTTGAGAACGCTATATCCGGCGGAAAGCTCATTTCAGGCCTACCCGTCAGCCAAGATCCCCCACGCAACACCACAGAAGATATGATAAGCGGTCTTGTTAGGGCCTTCTACGGCTTCTCGATCCCCGCCTACTGGCGAGCCTCCAGCACCTTTGCCTTTATTCTCGACCCGGACATGGCGTGTACCGCCGACAAAGCCCCACTCCGCGAATACCTCACGGATGAGACCATGGCGGCCACGGGCGCCTGCGTCGACGGGAGGCAGTACTACTTGGTCTACCCAGCTGGCACCACCCATGACTGCCCCGACTGCGAGTACAACTACAACCCAGGGGGTCCAAGCCCATCATGCACCAACTGGAACTGCAACGACAACAAGTTCTCAGCTCCCCCGGGCCTGGAAGGGCTCCCGGAATTTAATCTCACCAAGGAGCTTCTGATCACGGGCTCGGTCAACACGTGGTTGTCCAACGGCAAAAAAAACGGCCTCGGTCTGAGCAACACTCCCGACAACAAGTGGATCGATCAGTTCCAGGTCGACGTCACGTCTCCGGGCGTCGCCCGCCTCCCCGTCTGCAGTCCCGCGCGCGCTTTCCAGTCGTGGGACACGACCGCCAAGGGCTCCAGCGACAACTACCCATGCGACGTGCCGCCAGGTCTCAATTACTGCGGCGTATCGACCTGGGAGGGCCAGACGACCGCCGCGTCGCCCCTCGTCACGGACTGCCGTACGTCACCTCCGACTTCTTTTTAGCATGCAACCCTCCCCCCCCAACCCCCCCCCCCCCCCCCCCCCCCCCCCCAGGGTTAACACCCAAGCTCCTCCCCAACAAACCCCCAAGTCATGGAACGCACGGTGCTGACATTGGTGGTTACCATATACAGTTCAGATCATCAAGAACATCGAAGGCGACGGCTCCACCTCCTTCGCCGCTTCCACCGTGGACGGCCAGAAAGCCATCTTGGGTTTCCCTTCAAAAGACGCGGGATCCTGCCGCTTTGGCATCGAGACTCACGACGACCGATCCGTCAATTACGGGGTCGGCGGTCAGGATGTCATCGACATCATCAACGATGCGGTCAGCAAGTTTTCCTGGAACGGCAGGGTGGGCGCCAAGGGGACGATGCCGTGCAACACTCTCACCGGCACCGTGGACGTTACCTGGGGTATCTACTGAGGGGGCAGAGTTTGAGTGTGTTTCTGCTCGCACAATTGTTAAAATCGACGTCACATCATAGGCGTGCGACGTTGTGGCTACCTACCTAGGTTATTCATTTCATTTGTCTTGTTGATAGGTATGGTGGTAGGGGAGGTTGTTTTCTACTTCTGCTTCTTGTGTAAATCCTAAGAATTTAGGATACAGTTAACTAGTGTATAAATTAGACGACACGCAATGTAATTATAGCAGACAGTGTCATGGTTAGTGAGAAGGTTTGCCGCCCATGCTCTCTGCGGATAAAGCAAAGAAAAGGGGAGATTTAAGTTACGGGCAGGCTTATCAGTGTCACACTGTAATTAGGGTAGGTTGAAAGAGGTTTGGAGCGGAAGCGGGAGCTTGCAATTGGCATGTAGGAGAGGGTAATTGACGTTGAACTGTGTCTTCAATTGAACAAAGGAAACGATGGTAAGCAGGATTCTACATAATTATACATCCGCGCCGGTCTTTATCCTTGGGCAACGACGGCCAACTTCCCTCCAGGATAGAGGGAATAGGCGATCAACACGGGATGCTAGACGAACACCCAGCCCCTAGCACTTCACCTCGAATCGCTCCTTAGACTAGATTGAAAACGGCCCCGATAGCGCCGTAGCCTCAACCTCCGCCTCCACCACTACCACCACTGCCACGCCACACCACACCGTTAACAAGGCTGACAAGGCACGCCAGCGTGGTCAAGAGACAGCAGCCCGGCATATCGAACCCGAAGGAGCAACCACAAACATCACGTGCCTATCGCAAGATCGACCTCCCATCACATAAAGCACATAAATCTCTGCTCCGTTCACAAGCAATGACAAACCACCCCAACTATCAAATTCAGCCCAAATCTACATACAAGGTGGAGGCAGTCCCTTCTCTTAGTGAAACTGCTCTAGGATCTCAAGACACTGCTCGAAATGCGTAGTAGGTTCCTAAGTATTGTGCCTGTACCTATACCCCGCCTACTTGACCAAGTACTCCGGCCTATCTTCTCCCTCTCGCCACTCTAAAATCTCCTCGACGTTGAAATACTCGTTACCTTGAACCTTCTTAGTTGTAGAAGCAACTCGTAAAGAGAGGGTATGTACTATCGAAGAAGAGATCCCCCCTGCTAGTAACTTGTACCGCGGGTTTTCTAGTACACGTTTATATCGTCTATAATTCGTATAGGGATTCTATATAAACTCTACCTGAAACGTCGCTACCCCGCCTACCTAAACGCGCTTGAGGACCGCTTCAAGTAGCTATTCCTTAAAGCTTACGAAAGCGGCTTCAGGCGTCTTCTCTTCTAAAGCGGACGCCCCTAAAGATTATAGGTTAGAAACTTTATACTAGCTTTAGTAGCGCTTTGGACCTTGTTAAGCCTATTACAATAGGGAGTTAGTACGAAGACGTGCCTACCTCTTGGGCGCTGTATTTACCTTATGGCGCTTCCCTTGTAGTAGCTGAACGATATCCCTATCTTTACCTCGCTTGGTGTTACTTCCTGTAATAGGAGAGTAGTTCTCCTCGTTATTAGTATCGTAACACCGCTACCGCCAACGACAGTTGCTTTGCTAAAGGCTGACCCGCTCTCCGTCGGGCTATTTGGTACTGCTAGCGATCATTGCTCTAGGGCCTTCCTTCGTGTCGTAGCCGAACGATATATACTTCCGAAATTCCTTAAACGTTACGGTAGGGGTTCTGTCCACCTCGATATATCTTTCGAGGGACGATGGCGGATGGGCAGTGCCGCGCTAGCACCTCGGGCGTCGAGGCGATCTCTAAGCCCCTCTCGTAGAGTCGCTACAAGTAGCCCCCTTACGGCGCTTACGTAGCGGCGGCTGGACAACATCATCCTCGCTATGTTCAGCGTCGCTGTACACACTGCCCTCCTCCTCATCGGCATCGTGATGTCGACGACGCTGGCGGAATGGCCTTGTACTATAATCTCGGCCACTAGCTTGGTCTCGGCCGGCGGGTAGCTGTATAGGTAGGCTAGCACCGGCTGGCTTATAGTCGACATTTCCTCCGCCGTCCAGCAGCGTGGGTAGGCCCGCTATACTCTCTCGTGCTTGGGGCAGCGCGGTAGGGCCCTCCTTATCGTTTTTCTCTCCGTCGTCTAGGGCGAGAGGATGACGTTGTTCTGGGCCGCTCGCTTGATCGTTGTCGTTATAGTGATCGCGATGTTGAGGCAGACCGTAGCTGCCAAACCCCTGTTGTAGATCAACCCTACAACCGGAGACGGCGCTATATAGGCTCTAGGGCGGAAGGCGCGGCTCGGCATCTACCGGTTCGAGGTCGGCGGCGCTCTCTTCGTCCGGTGGCGTAGGTGTGTGTCGTGCCCGACTCTCCGCCACTTGCGGCGGCGTAGTAGGGCATATCCTATTCTACTCCCCTCTGTCGTTTGGGGCCGGAGGGCAGGTAACGCTATAGTCCGCTTCAGGGTTAGTGTTGCATTGTCCGCTAGTACCGCGCCGGTAGTCGATCTAGTCTTGGCTATTGGGCAGCTGTAGGGGTAGTCTAGCATCGGCCGGCTCGGGCTCGTTATCCTTGTTCCTTACGTTATCCGCCCTAGCCTTGGGCGACTTTGTATGTCGATGCCGATAGTAATATATATATAGGCTCGGGTGCAGGCAAGGCGACCCTATGTACGCGAGCACGGGGCGGGATGCCGGGGGTATAGGAACTGGTTAGTCCGGCTCTATATATAGAATCATAGGCGAGACAGGCGATTCATTGTCACCGGCCGTGCTGATAACCGAGGGCTCCAACGCGTCGCTATCGTCGGGAGTAGTATCGACATCTTTATCTGCTTAGATATATCAATGTGCTGGCCTGTTGAGAAATGTAAGATCCGGGCATATACCTGGACCAGCAACAAGGCCGGATTTAACCTTACTGCGTGCACCTGGCAGAAGCCTGTCATCCGCCGGTTCGAGCTCGCTAGTGCTCTCGTCGCCTGGCAGCGTGGGAATGGGTGTCCGGCTCTCTACCACTTGCGGCGGCACGGCAGGACAAACTCTACTCTGCTCTCCTCTGTCGTCTGGAATCGGATAACGGTATACTGGGTTGCTCGTCTGATCGCTGTCGCTATAGCGCGGAAAGAGGAAGCAGCTATCGGACGTCTGCTGTGGACCCTCGGGCCGACAAAGAGGGTCGGGTTCTGTAGCGTTGTATGCGCTCTTGGCGGCAAGTCTGGCTTACGACCTTAGCCGGAGCGCCGCGGGTGAAAATAGATACCGCCGATCCTCTTCCTCGATATCAAGGCATATGGAACCGTTACGATTCGACGTCGTTCCGTATAGCTTTTCGGGCGGCCGAGAACTGCGCTACATTCTATCGCCATAGTGTGTAGCTCTGTGTTCGGCGAGGGAGGCGGCGTCCGGCTCTAGAACGGTGGCATCGTACGAAGTGTTCTCGGCGGCGGATGCTAGTCCTAGCCCGAACTCAGTATAGCCGGCCAGCCGTTACTACTAGTTTGTAAACTCGCTGTCCAGGCCAGGCCTACTAGTAACTAAAGGTTCTAGTACGTCGCTATCGTCGGAAGCGGCGTCGATACGATTGCCTGCTTAGACATGTTAATACGCTAGCCTACCGAGAAATACGAGATCCAGGCATATACCTGTACCAGTAACATAGCGAGATTCAACCTTACGCGCCTTTAGTAGAAGCTCGTCAAGCGACTCGAAAGATATATCGGATCGGCTATCGAGATTATTAAATTCGTTGTCGCTTGGGATCAGGATGGCATCGGCCTATAACTCCCCGGCACTACCGCGTTAAGGATCGTATATATCCTGTAGCAACGGCAGGTATAAAGGAACCCCAAGGATCGCTATAGAGGGGCCCCCGTTTCGAACCCAAGGACCACAGCTTGCAGGCTTACGGCCTATCGCCGTAGTAGGGTTGTAAAAGGTCTAGTTATCGAGGGAGACTGACATTGCGCTCCTAGCTAGATATTACGTTATTAAAGTAGAGAGGGGATAGGAAAGGCTGTAAGAACAGTTCCCAGGGGCATTTGGCGTGCAAGCTGGCTATCTTCGTCCTGCTAGGGCACTGGGGAACGAGCGCAATATATTTACGTACGTGGAGAAAGACAGACTCGACCTCAAAACCAGCAAGGAACCTAGACCCGGCCCTCTATTCTCTCCTCCTCTCTACTATCCCGACGGGCTCGTAGGAAACCTGCTCGGTCGTGAAACGCCTCGTCGTATATAGGACTCAGGGGGTATAGGGGTCGCCGGGGACGCCGGGGTCGTAGGTAACGGGTAGCGGGGGAGGAGGACAAGGCATCGGCTCACCGGTCCCTCGTAACTCTGCCAATCATATAATTACCGAGATAGCAAGGAGAGGCCTAGGCAAAGTAGGGCGGCCGTAGGACGTTGTATCGCCACGAATCCCGACCATTGACCAAGGTCGTATAGTCCACGAGGTCGCTAGAGGTCGCCCAGAGCGGCTTCGCCGAAGTAGTGTTGACGCGTGTCCTCCTACGATACCTTCCCGAATCCGTCTGTATACGCCTTCCCCTCCTTGTTCCGCCTCTAGTACTGCCCTTAGCAAGGCAGAATCTCGTCGTCTCTACGGGCCCGATCTACCTCGCCGTCGCAAGAGCGAAGGCAGCAAGGCCATGTCATCTCTTCGGGAGCCGCATCGGCCGGCTGTGTCAGCAAGGTCTTGCAGCCCCTGCCGACTGTATCCTGGATCCGGCGGCATGTGGCACGAAAATAGACCGCAGGTGGGTCAGGAGGCCAATCCGCCGCTTTCGTAACCGACCGCCTGTATGTCTTGCTATAGCCGCGCTGGTATTCGGTCCGATTGTAGCTAAGGCAGGCTCTCCGACCCGTAGACTAAGACACCTGGATTTATATACCAAGCGAGAGGAGGCCTCCTGGTGTCTCGGCATTCGACGTAATCGATACCTGCGGCAATTTTGTAACTGGTCAGGGTATATAAGCCTTGCGAGTTGAATAAGGGAATAGGGGGCCTACCTGGTAGATATAGGTTCTGATCTTATAGACGAAAGGAGGTACCCTGGTAGGTAGGGCGAGGGAGGGTAGGTGGTAGGCGAGGTAAGGATGCTGCTTAGGAGGAAAATCAGGCGGGTGTTGAGTAGCTTAAGCGTTAAGCTAGAGTCGAGACTACCGCGGTCAAGTCAAGAGTTACTATCGTAACGTATCGCGAGGGCTGGAAACACCCCGGCCGAGGGCTCGTGAGAATGAACTGCAAAAGCTAGCATCGCTACGTAAGGCGGGCGACGGCATATGGCTGGGGGGACCGAAAAGGGTATGTAGAGCGCGGGCGGGCTATAGGATGAAGGGGGCCAGGGGGAGAGCGAACGAAATGAGGAGGTAGTGACCGAGCGAAGGCGATGAGGGAGGGAGAGAAAGTCGAGAGTATAAGAAAGCGACGTCGGAGAGGAGGGGCTGTATTTATGCGGCGCGCGCGGCAGGCCGTGCGAGG
>MU854568.1:0-39765 GCA_033296685.1 Parachaetomium inaequale | reverse complement strand
TCTCCTTTCTTCAAGTTTAGTGTGCTCGTAGAGTCGTCACCATCTAGTTGCAATATACTCGTTGGGACCGTTACATTAACTACGTTCTCTCCGAATAGCCGGCGGGCAAGGTTTGTCAGTCGTATCTCCCTAAGGTCGTTTCTACAGGGGATTGTTGCTCTGCTTATTGTAGGATAGGATCAGTGTCCTAATATAAATAGGCTGCTCTGATTCAGTAAGAGACCCTGTTAATAGTATTGTTGTTAATAGGTAAGAAGAGTATAGTTAGTAATGCCTTAACCTAAGTAGGACGTTCGCTAACTATACCGAGGCTTAAGTACGTCCGAACGGAGTAAGATAGGGAGGGGGATAGAAACTATCCTATATCCAGGTAGAACGTAAACGTAAATGAGGGGCAGAACCACGTTCTAGCGCCCCTTTCTGCGCGTCTATGTGTTTGGGTGCCCGAACGCGTTCCTAAATATCGTTTTCGCAGTCCCATTCTCGGGGGCGGATCAATCACAGCACTAATGTCACGATTACTACGCCCTGGCGGGCCTCTCCATTCTCACCACAGAGGGCGGACGGGCAACCAGTGGCGAGGCGGGGAACGCGAACGCGGGGCCGGGACGAGGTGTTACGTGGCACGCGCTGAGCAACTGAGAGCAACGAACTGATGGTATCCAATGTCTTACTATCTCAGGTAAACCCTGGGGAAACCCCTGCATGCGAAAATGCAGTGCAGACGTGAGAGCTCGTGCCACCAATCTGTTGAGGCCTACGCAACAGAAGGAGGCCAGGAACGAAAATGGGGAATGTGGAGAAGCGCTGCCAACACAGGACGCACATTCGAACGTGCGACCAGGTCATTGCAGTCCGTGCGGGAGGATGCGGTACGTATGTACTAGTGCTAGTAATAGAAGGGAAGTGTGAGCAGGACATAAACCAAACACGGAAAGGCTTTTCCCTCGGATTTACACCTATTTTTGGGCGAAGTTGAATTATGGCTGAAAGCAGAAATTGAAAGTCGTGGTCCCAGCCGCAACGAAATCCAGCCGCCACAAAGTCCAGGCTGTCTCAAAAATCTAAATGCTGGCCGCCACAGAATTCCCCCACCACAAGCCAGAACAATACCGCCGCCACCGAAGACGTGCCCAAGTTAATGCTTTCTGAGCTATCTAACGTTACTGTCTTTTCGACGCGCGAGATTCCAGATGCCGTGTATACTTGTTGAACGATTCGATCTGACTGCCCGTTCTGCTTCCTCGGCGAGACGAATACAGAAGCCGACAAACCGGGTAGGATGTCTCTAGAGAATTTTAGCCGCAACTAGCGCCAAAGTTCGGTTGACCGTTCGTTTGTCTTTGCTAGTCACAACATAATTAGCAAAGAAAGAAAAGCTAACTACTACGATATGTGGGAGACCGCTTATATTACCGTCTCAGCTTCATCTAAGTAGATGAGGAGGAAAAGGGGTGATGGGCCTATAAGCGACCTTATACGCTTGCCGGTCTTCCGGTGTTCTAGTATCATATCCTTCAACCCTCGCCTATACGAAGGTCTCAGGGCTTTCTCGTATATAGCAATAACGGCACTGATATCGCGATCACCCCGCTTCCAGTAGGCTTCTCCATTCTCTCTTTCAGACCTTACAACGGGCTTAAGGGAATCAAATAGCGCTATTAGCCGAACGTAAGCTAGCCATCGTAGCACATATGTACTTTGTTTTTCAGAGATAACACTGTCTATAGCTCTGAATGCAGTGATAACTCGGGTGTCCGAACTCGTGATGTTAGGAGGTAACGTCGTCTTCCGGAGTAATGATGTCCAGTCTTCCCAAATTTTCTCACAGTTATCGGCGAAGCACTTGATTGCATCGCGTCTGACGAGCCTATGGGAAAGGGATTCCAGTCGTACTAACTTCCTCTTGTGCTTCCCAGGGCCTTCCGTTGAAGTTTTGGTTGACCGGATCTTTGAATAACAGATTTGACTTCGTCGCTTAACATCTAAGACCGTAGTTCCGGCCGTGCTAGAAATTCTCCCGCCTTTCTGGCTGTTAAAAGTGTTCCGCTGGGGCCTCACGTGGCCAGCAGACAATCTATGCATAGGGTGGGGGTTGCAACTCTGCTTACTAGGTAGGTCTCCCTCCAAAGGGTCACAATGGGAATGGATCTCACAATTGGTGTCCATTTCAGCTGGTCCATCAATGTCCATGGGGTCGAAAGCGATAGCGGTGGCTTCAATGGTGGGTTCATCAATGTCCATGGGGTCGAAAGCGATAGCGCTCATTTCAGTTGGCTCATCCATGTCCATGTGGTCGGCAGCTTTGTTGGTAACGGTTTGTTGCACGTCTAGGAACCTGAACTCGGGAAAAGAGCCATGGTCTGGGCGCCTCTGCAATGTACTTCCCCCTTCAAGGCCTACAAAGCGAGGAACCGGTATAAGTATGGCATATGGGGGGGACTAGAACGTGTTTTGGTACCGGAAACCCGTCCTCGGGCCTCGTTTTCGAGTTCGAGTTTTCTCGGAGTAGGTAGCTCTTTTAAAGCGAAACAACATTTGCAAAGGTCTCGTTGGAGGCCAAGGTTTTCTTTTCGTGGTGCGTCGATCTGGCCGCAAGGGCTTCACACTGTGGTTCTTGTTCTTTTTATGGTCCGGGAGAGGGAGTGTGGGCGACGACAAGGCTGATATCCGCGATGTGATCGTCTGCGCGCCGACTATCGAGGTGTTAACTCAGAGACGAGTATGTGCGGCCGAGCGCATCCTAGATCTAATGTCCTAGGCCGCCTCGACCCGTCTCCGCTTGACACAGCGACCTGTACCCGCTCCATGCTCTCCTCCTCGTTGCCACGCCGAGCCGCACGCTGAGGTCAAACTGAGCGGCCCCACTAAACTGCTACACTAGCTGCCACAATGAGCCACCACAATGAGCTGCCACAGTGAGCGGCCACAGTGAGCCACACTGCCACAGTGAGCGGCCACAGTGAGCCATACTGCCACAGTGAGCGGCCACAGTGAGCCATACTGCCACAGTGAGCCATACTGCCACAGTGAGCTATACTGCCACAGTGAGCGCAACAGGAGCTGCCACAATGTGCTACCACATTACCACACCAAACTACCACACTAAACTAAATTACCAACTGAGGTCCAACACTAAGCTCACGCATTGAGCACCCAGGCCGCACTGAACCGCAAAGGAACGCCACGTTCTTATATCCTGGTAGTTTGAGAAACCGACTCAAGAGAGTAAAGACCGTTTGATTTGCGCAGCCGTGATCTGACGCATATCAAATGAATTGCCTAATCGAACTGCCGATTCTGCTTTGTCGGCGAGATGTGTACAGATGCTAACGAGCCGGCTTGGAGACTCCTTCAGGATTCTAGTCGCTATCAACTTTAGGGTTGCGGCGTCCGTTTTTTTAAAGTTCTTCCTTTGAGATGCTTAGCATTAATCAAGGAAAATGGGTAAGGACAAAAGGTTACGTACACGATCGGCTCAGCTGCGTCTGAATAGACGAGAACAAAGAGTGGAGAAGGCCCCGCCAGGTCACTCCAGCTCCTGCCAAACCGCTTACGTTCTTGCAGCTCCCGCCTCAAATCGCGGGTATTCGAACGTCTTTCTTGGGCGCTCATATATATATCCATGGCAACGGTGGCGTCGCGATGGCAAGGATTTCGGTGAAGTCGTCCATTTTCTCTCTCGGACTTTATAATGGCTGTGAGAGAAATAAAGAGCCGCATTAGCTGGACGTAAGCTAGCCGTCGTAGCAGGTACGTCCCTCGTCCGCAGATAACACCGTCCACGGCTTGGAATGCGACAATAATGCATGGGTCGGAACTGGCGATGTCACTTGGCAGCGTGGTCTTGCCGAGTAATGCTATCCACTCTCCCATGGTCTTTTCGCAGTTTTCGGCGAAGGAGTGGATTGAATCATGCCCGACGAGCCGGTAGGCAAGGGTAGTTACTCGCCCGAGGTCCTTTCCTAGAGATATCGTACATTGGCTCTTTGAAGGATGGATCAGACTGCTGTCACCGGATACCATGCCAGCATTGGCCTCATCCAAGCCGATCAATTCGATCTCCTTCTCGCCATCTTCCAGGCTCATCGCTTGGAACTTCTCGACGAGCCCATCCAACCAGCCACTGGGAAGCGACGGACAGGCCGGCGTCGCAGTGGGCAGGAGGTTTAGTTCGAACCCCATGCCGGCCTGGCTCCGAACACGTTCGAAACTTGGTGCCGTGGTTGACGCTGTGCCAAGTGAGCCCTCACTTCTCTCTCTTTTGTGCTTGCGATGAGATACCTTGTTGACGGGATTTCTTTGCAAGCCCCTCGTTCCCTGCACCTCTGTGGCCAGACATCAGGAACTCGGCGGTCTCACCCGCCAGCGTACGGGTCCTTTGTTTAGATAAAAGAGGAATACTGCAAGATAGAGAAGAGTATGGTGGAGAGGCACCTTCACGCAAGTGAAGCGCTCGTTGGCCATGTCAGGGCTTAACTATGGCGGAATAGAGGGTATGGCGGGAAAGGGCAGAACCGTTTACTGTACATCTAGAACGCGAACCCGAACGCAGGGAGGAACTTTTGTGCACCTACGTGTTTGGGTGCCTGAAACTCGTTCTCGATCTCGCTTCCGAGTCCCCGTTCTCGGGCTGGCGGCGCCCGGACGTGCATCCTTCTCATGCATGCATCGCGGGAAGAAGAGGCTGTGCAGAATCTCTAGGCCCATTCCTGGCGAGGCCGACGGCACCGCGTGTGCCTGGAAGGCCAATCCAAATGGAAATCCACGATATCCAGGCGACAGGAAGGCGAGCCTGCTAGCGATAGCACTGGGAGCTCATCAGGATGGCGGAATAAACCTAGCGAATACTGACGGGGTTCCGGCGGCGAAGATGCGGATTAGGGGGAGGAAGCTCATTAATTATCTACGTGACTCGGTACCTTCTAGGTGGCCGTCTTTTCGGTATTGTGAAGTCCTGTCGCGTTGCATTGTGAAGCTCGAAGCCAATGTCATGTTTTCACTCGTACTTCGCGCACGACCAGTCGCACTCGCGCGGGACGCGGTTTTAAGGTCCACCTTCGCGTAAGTAGCGTGGCCGGTGATGGCGCGTGGGCGACCGGTAGCACAGCGGGCGGCCCTGTCTACGCTAGCGGGCAGCTCGCGCTACGGGGCTGCGCGTGGGTTGGGCCAGCGCGAGCGTGCGACCAGTACCTTCACTGCCAGCGGCGTGCTGCCCTGGCCCGCGCCCCCGACCCACGCCCTGTGCGACCAGTCGCTGCAAGCCTAGCTTATGGGTCGTCCTCACGCAAATTGGCGAGGTGCGACCAGTACGTACACGGCAAGCCGCAAGCCGGCAGCACGTTCGTGGTAAAAAAGTGAGCTTGTAGCGAACAGTCGCAGGGGACGGCCGGCCTGCGACCCGTAGCACGGTGCGCGCGGCGACCAGTCGCAGGGAGGGGGGGGGGCCAGTGTGCGACCAGTAGCAGGTGGCCGTAGCGAACAGTCGCAGGGGAACGGCCAGTGTGCGACCAGTATTGCGGCAACACTGGCCGCTACGGTACCGGTCGCAGGGCAGCCCGCCTGCGCAAATGGTCGGCGTGCGACTGGTACGAACGCGTTGGCAAAGCCGGTGTGCGAACAGTACCGTTGTAGCTTGCACCCTGATTGACCAGTACCTCCCGTTACAAGCCGGCTGTCGGGGGTCGAGCGGCACTGCCGACGTGGGGTGCTAACGAGTGGAGCGCGACCGGTCGCAAGCGCTGCACTCCGGAGAACGACAACGTGCGACCAGTATGCGTTCTCGTGGACCGTACGTTCAAGAACCCGTTCTCGAATCGAAACTCCGGGAAGCACCCATCCTCAAATCCCATGGCGAGGAGGCGCCATGTTTGGTTTACCCTATATCACCGGCGCGGTGGACCGCCATGCCCTCTATGCCTCAAGCCCAACCACACCTCTTCATCATGGCTCATCCGATCATCGTCATCGCCAGCTTTTTGACCACAATCAAATCGACGTGGGAGCTCTCGCGCATGGTCCGCAAGAAACGGGCTGCCAAGACTCTGACGACCGAAGCAAAGAGCACCTACGTTCTTCTGAAACAGGCCTACGGCAAAAGACTGCTCCTGGAGAGAGAGTTCGACTACCTTTTTGAACGCTTGATGCGTGCAGAGGCTCATAATGATGGTAAGTATGCCCACTGTGCCTCGTGGTAACGCCGCTCACGCCTCTTAGTTGTCGCACTGCGGAAGGTTCGTGCCGACTTCCAGGCCATCTTGAGGAAGGCTCAACAGCCGGCCCGGCGACGTGTGTAACGACAGAGGGACGTACTGAACTGGCTCGCCCTGGAGCATAGCTGTAAGATAGTGATGCAGTATACAAACATTTACCTCTGACTGTGGCTGGCGTCATTGACTCTCCTGATCTGGTGTTGGCGTTAGCAGCAACAGGGCAGCCCATCGCCCCTATTCCTCCTTGTCTACTCAGATGAAGCTGAGATGGTGTACGCAGTCTCCCACATATCACGGTAAAGCCGAACGGGCGATCAGATCGTTCTTTCTTGAGATAAAGAAAAAATTGGTCGCTCTCGATCTTTGTGTTATGCCAGGAGTTCAACACTTTCAGGCTGCTGACCGACTGGCAAGCGCGAGAAACGGACTTGGCAATGAGGGGCACAATGCTCTGCCGCAGGTCGTCCAGCGCTTGGATCTCGCGGTTATTTATCTTGAACCGAGGCATGCTATCGCACAGTTGTCATAGTCTCGCAAAGAAAAACCGATGGATTTGGAATTAGAGTGCCCAACCTCGGACAATGATAATCTAAGAGGCCTCAGAGTTCAGGGTCGAGGTGTCGGTTAGGAACGTGCCAAAGCATGATTCTACCATGATGCAGTCATGATGCTGCAATGGTGCAGTCATGATGCTGTCATGGCCGACAGGGTGCCTCGTCAGCGATATTCGTCAGCAAGGAGGCAGCCCCAGTGGGGTGCTATATGCAGCAGTCGCTACAGCTTATTCCGAATTCCGAACAAGAAGACGCCATCGGCCCCTATTACTGACTGGAGAAGGCCTCATTCATGCAGCGGAACCCACAGCATAAAGCAAGATAGTCGGCTGCGACACTAGACCTTCCTGGCGCAGTGTCGGACCGCGATTTAAGCCTCACATTTTATCTGCCCCTAGCCATGAAGGCCGTGGCCTATGGTCGAGCGTGGTGACTCATGGTGACCCTAGCCACTCCCCCAGAGCACAGCGGGAGGATGATTTCGGAAGTGGGGGGCGCTTGCCAAGGCCTCTTTTTGAAATGTACTGATCAACCGCGACTCTCATCGTCTGCTCGGTCCCGGACGGAGCTTCAGCGGCAGCGTTTCCACGTGTGGGCATCATATCTTGGAGTCTTCGCCAGCGACAATGCTGCCCTCGATAAGAGGCTCGCATACAGCGACGAGATCAGGAGCCTTTTGATTCAGCTGTTGTCGTTAATGGAACGCAACCTCCGGTTCGGTGAGCCTAAATTATCCTTGAATTGAGAAAGGCCGGACGAGTTTGACTACTGACGAAAACCCCTGTTAGTTGCATATGCCAGTGCCAGCCCTGCTTCCAAAATGACTCTGGTCTTGCCGGAAGAGAATGGAACAGGAGAGATACAAGGCACCGTCTCAGAGGCTTTGGACACCGTCGAGGCTACCATCGATAGACTTAACAGACTCGGCGCCACAATCCGTAGATATTCAACTGCAGATCTTGAAAACCGAGTCAAAGCCTTCACCGAGAGACATGGAGATGGCAATTACTTTCAGCTGGCTCGGCAGATTGTCTACTTCCGGTACAGGACTCCCATGCCCTCTTTACTGGATCAGCTCGCAGTATCGATGGCCAATCGGCGCCAAAGACTACGGTACATCAGAAGACACCAGATGAAGTTGGGAACTCCCAAGACTGCTGTTTCCCAGCCAAAGGAGCATGCTATCAAAGTGCCGCCAACCACCCAACTATCAGGGAAGTTATTCGTGATACCCGAGGGGAGCAGCGACAATGCTACAGATACTCCCCGCCAGACTCGGAATACTCTTTCCGAGAGGATAGCAGCCCAATCGGACACAGAAGCATCTTGGTTCAGACCAACACCATCTGCGATCGCTCGTATAGAGAGAGATATAAGGGGGTCTGTCATCTCGTCCTCGAGAAGTAGCACGGCATTCATTACCGAGGATCTGGATGGTTTCCCAGACCCGCCAAAAATGGAGGGAGGTATAGCTCCTCCTTCCTGCCCTTTTTGTGGCAAGCCCCTCACGGAGTCGGATCTCAAGCCCGGAGGATGGCAGTACGTATATTGACACCCTTCAAATGCTAGAATAAGGGATACTATGATGCTAACAGGCCTAGCCGCCATGTGCTCGAGGACGTTCAGCCCTTCATCTGCATTTCCGAAAAGTGTGCGGAGACCTCCCGTCCCTTCAAGGATTTTGCACTCTGGGCCAAACACATGAGGGAGGCGCACTCGGTGAAGTGGACGGAACAAGTCCATAAGCCCATCGTCTGGCGATGTGATGTCGACCACGTTGCAGAAACTTTTGAAAATGAGGTCGACTTCAGAGAACATCTCAACGCGGAACATAGCGAGTACACACCAGCCCAGCAGGAAGCCATATATATGTCAAGCAAGGTTACCCGACGAAGGCTCCCCAACCTTTGTCCCATTTGCAACGCTGACGTGGTCGCTGCTGGTTCCAGCCGGGAGACGACAAATGACCAACTGACAAAGCACATTGCCAGTCATCTCCGCCGCCTGGCATTCGATAGCGCAAATAATCTAGATACCAGAGGAGACGAAACTGCTTCTGTCGAAAGCGCTATATCTTCCAATGGGAAGAACGGAGACGGCTCCAAGTTGCGTCCAGCAAGTGGCGTAACAGATCTGTTGCACGTCCCATTGACCTTTGATGATTCTACAGCTCTGAAGCTTAGGACCGAGACCACTGAGTTCGATAGCGATTGGACTCCTGCTGACCTAGAGGTTCTGGGTTCAGTCCTGGATTCAGTACCAGAAAAGCTCTCTTCAACAGACATCCTCGATTGGTCTGTTGTGATAGCGAAGTTGAAAGAGGATATGAAACCGGAAATTTTTGCGGAGCTGGAGCACGGCCAAGAATCAGAATCTTCTGACATTATTCTCCAGCATCTCCGACGAGAGCAAATCAAGCACCATAGCGGACTTGAAGCAGACTTCCAGACAGCTATATTTTTGCCTGTTGCTCAGGGTGACACTGGGTCTGGTATTGGTGGCTTTGATCTCAGATCTCTTGCCGATCGCGCATTTGCATTCGACTACGACCACAGCGGAAAGCTGGATTACATTTGCCTATACTGTCCAGCTACCGGTACATTTTGGATTCTCAAAAACAGCGCCGGCTCTTTCCAACCTGTCTATGCACAGGGCGATCCCGGTTCTGGTATCGGTGGCTTTGATCTCAGGTCTCCTGCCGATCGCGCATTCGCATTCGACTACGACCACAGCGGAAAGCTGGATTACATTTGCCTATACCGTCCAGCTACCGGTACATTCTGGATCCTCAAAAACAGCGCCGGCTCTTTTCAACCGGTGTATGCACAGGGCGATCCCGGTTCTGGTATTGGTGGCTATGACCTTCAATCTTCCTTGGACCGGGCTTTTGCGTATGACTTTGAGGGTACGGGCAAGCTCGATTATCCTGCTCTGTATCGCCCCGGTACAGGAACGATATGGATTCTTCGAAGGGAGACCAGCGGATTTAGAGCAGTATACTGCCAAGGAGATCCCGGGAAAGGAATTGGTGGCTATGACCTCAAATCGCACGCTGACCGTGTATTTGCCTTTGATTATTTGTCAGATGGTTCTTTGAACCACTTAGTTTTCACCCGCCCCGGAACTGGCACAATGTGGATTATTAGGAAAATTTGAGAGTTGTACTCGCTGAATCTAGGATTTATGTCTGCAGGAAACTTGAAAAAAACAGACATGAGAAGGCGATCGTAATGAAATAGTTGTTAGATTGAGCTGTTATTTTTCTATTCCATATCCGAGCAGGTGGTGAGGGATAAGCGGGAAACAACCAACGAAACCAGGTGACGGGTGTAGAGAGTTGTACTGCATATCTTGGTATCGCAATGCCAACTCCAGAACATCCACGACAGACACCCCGGCCAGTTCAGACGGCTAAAAAATACGTCCCAATCCATTTACCGCGGTCACTTCACATTCACGGCTGCCGGCACTACTGCTGACACGATTTCAGCATGCGAAAAGCGGGCAAATATCAGCCGTTATTAGCTTCGCATTGTAGTACAAAGTTCTCCAAGTATAGCTGGTCTGCACCCAATCACTTTGAGAGAGTGCAGTACTGGACGCCAATTTCCCTGCCAGACGTCCTCAATCCGACAAACACCACTTGTGTCACGCCAACAGAGAAATGGGTAGAAGAACGAAGGGCAGAAGGCAGAAAGGGCGACGTAGGGAAACCTTTGGCGTGGTTGAGAGAACACCCCGCAGCACAAACGAGATTTTTGTATTCAGGGTGCCTGGCAACGATGGGATCCTGGGGTTCGGTGACGCCATCCCTGGAAGAGCCTCAGTTCGAAATGCTCATCTCGTTAACTACGAATTACTCACCAAAAAGATGTAACAGCGGGGATGCGTGTTCCTTGGAGGGCGGGTATAAACTTTCTGGCCTCTTCGATTACCTTGTGTATGCGGCTTCGCAAGAACATTCTTGGAATTCGCAGTTGGGAGATGCAGCAACAAGACAGACAGTGGCCGGTTTTCTATTGCATCAACACCTTTGTAGCACAAGTGCTGAATGCTGCAATCCATACCCCCATGACCAGAAAATCCGCGACCACGCGATAATCATCACTCCCGACCATTTACCCTATATCACCGGCAATGACATTGCTGGGTTGGTAGAGAATGTCGGACCGGATGTAACCGCCTTTAAGCGGGGTGACCGGGTTCTCGCGCAAGCCGACACCAGTACGCCCGACGGAGGCGGCGTCCAGCAATACGCCGTGGTACGGGCCGACATGGTCACACCCGTCCCCAGGTCCCTATCGTTAGACGAAGTTGCGACGCTCCCAACCGTCGCAATGGCATCTTTCGTCGCTCTTTTCCACCCTTCTGGCCTCGGCCTACCCGCTCCTTATTCTAAGGCAAGCGAGTCGTTTGCTTACCAACGGCACAGCCTCCTTGTCATCGGCGGCGGATCCAACTGCGGCAAACTGGCTATCCAGCTTGCGCGGCTGGTCGGATTTGGGAAGATCATCGCATTCGCAGCCAAGACGCCTGGGAAAGGGGCTGAGCTGGAGGAGCTCGGCGCAACCCACATCCTGGATCGGCACGCCGAAGACGTGGCAGAGCAATGCCGCAGCATTGTTGGCGACGGCTTGATCTACGCCCTCGATACCGTCAATCACGGGCCCGCGGCGCACACCCTTGGCGTCTCGCTGCTCTCGAACAGTGAGAGGGGTACGTTGGCGACTCTTCTTCCGGGAGGTGTGGACGAGACAAAGGTGGGGAACAAGGCGGCGGGATACGAGGTCAAGTTTACACAGGGGTCCGGACACCTGCATAGGGAATTGGGGCAACAGTTCTGGAAGCATCTACCGAGTTGGTTGGAAGCCGGCAAGATCCGCCCCCTGCGCTACCGCACCATCAGCGGTCAGAATGAGAAGGCGGTTAATGAGGCGCTTGATGCTTATTGCGACGGCGCAAGTGTTACAAAAGCCAATGTTCACCCCCATGCTCCTTAAGGGATAGGGCTATGGGATGCGCGCTTGTGGTGTGTCGTCGCTTAACGCTCAGGCCCGCTATTCACCTACCTGGTAGGCTAAGAGACCGAGATAAGTAAGAGAATCCACAACTCACTTATCGTAACTCCATTGGTAACTCATATAGAAAGCTGAATACTGTTAAGTGGTGTTCGGTCCAAGGATGCAAACTATATGCCGGTGACTGAACACGAGGCGGCATTAGCCGTGAGTCCGGGGAAGCAAATCAAGCGGATCTCAGATACGCTGGAAAGAAAGTGATTGCAAAGCTACATGATGAATGCTGACGAGCAATTTGCAGCTGCAATGTCAAATCACCAGGTACACCTGGGCGTCACAAAGCTGGTAGTACTCGTGGACCCTTTTTTATAAGCGTTTTTCTTCGCTTCCTGATTTGCGAAAGTCGGTGTTTGCGAGAGTGTGTCGAACTAATAACCTTAGCCATAATGAAGCCATCAGAATGCAGGATGCGAAGACAGAGGGAAAAGTGCGGTCGTGGTTAAATGAGTTCGAGCCTTATACTCATTCGACTTAGAACCTAGTTTCAAGAATTGTTTCAAGTCAAACTACTATATGAGCTCTGAAACTCATGATGGAATGAATCGCGGCGTAGCTTCAGCTGTGCTGCCAAGCCGCGGAGCTGCAGCGAGCTGCAAGTCCACCTGTGACCGTTTGTCTCACACTGCGCTTAGTAAACCAATTGGATCTTGTTCCATTCTACCGGGTCGCGCTACAGTTCTTGATGTGTTATTTTCATCAAGACAACAAAATCACAACGCGATAGAACCAACAGCTTTTTAGCTTCCTTTAGAAATAGACTTAACTACCAACGATAAGACGGTAGGGCAATTACACGCTCTGCTTGTTCACCATACTTACCCTAAAGAGCGTAGTAAGTGCGACTGTTACTACCTAAAATCAGCCCCCTTGCTTATACTCATGGCATAACGTACGAGATTCCTTCCCAAATGCTCTTGCCTGCACCCCTAAACGATTCTGCGTTGCCGAGTACGTCGCCAAAGCGCTTGGCCCAAGCCACGGTCATCCTTCATGGTAGAGACTTGATCCTCCAAACGCCCGCGCATAACAAAGTCAAGTTGGATCGTAACCCGCCATTTTCCGTACAGCATCGAAATTACCAACTGCCTTGGGAAAACTCTGAGCAACTTTGTCACAAGTCTCGTCGCTAGAACGTCTCCATGTCGCCCCACAGACCGCGTCCTTGTGGAGACAGGCCTTCAGATTTTCCAGAAGACCGGCGACAGCAGCGTGAAGGTGGCTCTGTCGCGCCGCCACAAGCACAGGGGGTTCGGGCAAATGCCGAGCCATCTATGCAGCCCCCCGCCAGCCAAGTCGGCGTCAAGCGTCAGCGCGACCTCGGCAGTCATCGACATGGCAATACCAATAATGGGGAGGACTACTGTCCTAGTGTGTCCAGCGACACCGAACACAGCGAGGATGAGGCTCTCCGGCCACCGCGACGCAAGCGCCGTAGGGCGAGCGCTGCAACACATACAGCCGGCCGAACAGCCCCTCAGCACAAGGGATGCCGAGGTGGACAGAACCCCCGCTGCAACGTTCGAAGAATAACCCCTTAGAAACGCGGTCCTCACGCGCGTTGCAATGAACGGTTCGCCACCCACTTTCATGCTACAGTTTACCTGGGGTCCATGCGCAGAACATGGAGCGGAGCACCGTGGAACGGAGAATCGGGGCGCTATTTCCTCTGCGAAGAGGCGCCGGTCAGCGAGACAGAAGAGCAAAGGGATCACGAAGGACGAGGACAAGCCGACTTCAACTTCGAAGAGGGCGAGATACACGCCAGCGGACGACGTGAAGATCCGCCAGCTGAAGGAGCAGGGTCTTTCTTTGATCGCCATCGCCAAGCACTTCCCGGGCCGAAGTGCCGGGGCTATTGAGGTGAGGTATCACACCAAGCTTAAAAACGCCGATCCCTCTCGAAGCGGGTCTCGACAGTTGTCTGATCACTCTCGGTCGCTCTCACCAGTGGCTGGCGACGAAGGTGGGGAGGAAGAGTTCCCGGTAGAGGAGATCTGTGGCGATAGGAAGCTGGATGACGGCGGCCTGGAACTGCTTGTGAGATGGAAAGGTGGAGAGGAGACATGGGAGCCATATGAGAACGTGGCGGAGACGAAGGCGCTTGACGAGTATGAGCGTCGTCATGGCGGGGTTGGTGTAGATATCATCTGAGATTAATACCCAACACGCTAACTGATAAAATGACCCGTCCTCCTACACCCTTCCTGTGGCACGCTATGAAATTGAAAACGTGAAAAGAAGTGAGAAGTCGAATCAACAGACAGGATCCAGGATGACAAAGAATAGGCCTTAACCTTGATGGGAAATTGGATCGTCTTCCGAAAACACAACGGTCCAGACACGGCCCGAAGAACAGCCGAGCGCTAGAGCCGTGCCAGATATGGCGGATGACCTCGGTCTATACTCCGGGGGCAACCACAGAATATTTTCACCTCTGTATGTGATCCAGGTACCGTTGCTGTTCAGACCATATCTTATATACTGAAGGGAAGGGGGAGACGGTATATGAATAGCAGAAGTGACATCGAGAGCCTTAGAGGGCAGGGCGGCTGGTAAGTCGAATGTGCCGATGTCGGTATGTAACCGGTAAGATAGAGATGTATCAGACTGGAGAGAACGAGGAATATGGCAGGCCACGGAATTGACCTCGTCGCTATGCCCCTCGAGCGTCGCGATGCACTGGCCTGTGGTAGCATCCCAGATCTTGACCGTGTCATCGTCCGACGCCGACGCGAGCCGCGCTGCATCGGGCGACCAGGCTACGGAAGTGACAGCGTCGCTATGCCCCTTAAGCGTCGCGATGCACTGGCCCGTGGTAGCATCCCAGATCTTGACCGTTTTATCCCTCGACGCCGACGCGAGCCGTGCCACATCGTGCGACCACGCCACGGAGATGACCGAGTGGCTATGCCCCTCGAGTGTCTGTAGACATGCATTCCAATCATCAGCTATCACTACCCTAAACGCACGCTTAGCCCAGCCATGTACGAAAAAGAGCAAGAAGCCCGGGGTCTGAGACAAGAGATGCAACAAGCCGCCGGTATCTTTCCGGAAGAAAAAGATCCCAAATGGAATGTTATCATCAGGTTCCATGTCGTTTTGAGAATGAAATATCTTAGGTGCGCGTTTAAACGTGGGGCTTTACCTGGCAGACAAAGGAAGCTGTAAGGCATGGGGCAACCACGAACAAAAATTAGCTTGCAGATCTCAGATGTCATCACGCTAAGAATATCGGTTTGAACCAGCTGCATGTGCCATAGAAACGTCGAAGAATTTTCTTGATCTAAGCCGGCAAGAATCCATCACGTCCTCCCCATCGACTCCAAAACACACAAAGTCCCCTTAACACCTTCACTTCCCTTACGCCACGGCATCCAGTCAAATACTCACAACCTGAACGGGCCGTGCCGCACCCTATCACCAGTCATACGGCTTAAACTCAAACTTCACCTCCCTCTCCTCAAACACCCTTGCCAATCTAGGCGCCTCATCCTCATCCCAGTCCTCATCACAATGATCATTCTCCCCCGCCCCGAGCGTCAACACCTTTAGGTTCGGCGCATTCTCAAGAAAAGCCGCCCGTACCGCGCTGAGAGGAAACTGATCGTGCCTCTCGCCCACGCCCATGGTGTAGTGAAACGTCTCGAGGTTGGGACAGGCCCGCAGGATGTTGACCAGGGACTCGACGCTGATGCTGGTGTTTTGGAGGTGGAGGTAAGTTAATTTCGGCAGGGTTACGTCTAGCTCGCCGCACGCGTCCACGCTCCAGAAGACGGCCCGAGTGAGGTTGGGCGCGGCGCGGAGGAGAGGGAAGATGTTGGATAAGTCTATGCCGTACGTTGTGTCGGCGTGGGCGATGATGACATGTTTTAGGTGAGGTAGAGAGTTGGGCGTGCAGAAGCGGAAGGCGTGGAAGTAGCTGACGGAGACGTCCAGCGCTTCGAGGTTGGGACAGAGACTGGTGAGAATGTCGAGGGGGAGGTTGTTGTCGCCGGCCCAGAATGCGTCGTCATCCACGCGGCCTTTCAAGCTCTCTTGGGGCCAGTCTTCCTCGGAAAGTTCTTCGGAGACTGTCTCCAGGTAGGTTGCCCGCTTGGAGGAGAAGTAGGCGTACAAGTCCTGCATGGTGGGGCAAGAGCGCTGGTCCGTCCCGTACGACCAGCAGTTGCGCATCGTCCTGGCGAGCAGGGCCAGGTCGGGGCGGGCCACACGCGTGCGCCCTAGAAGCAGCCAGCAGCGACTGTCGATAGCGTGGTAAAGGTGGCGCGTGGCGATGCTGTTGAGGTGCCGCGACGTCAGGCACAAACCCGTGAGGGCGTGGATGCGCTCCACGTCGGCCGGGTCCATGTTTGCGCAATAGCAGTTGGAGTTGTAGCAGCACCGCTCGACCCCCGGTGAGCAGTGAATGCAGAGCTCTGTGACGACAGCTTCGACGAGCTCGGCGGGGAGCTTTCCGAGGCCCATTGCGGAGGGGATTTGCTCAAATGACTGTTCAGTCCAGGTCTGATAATCACGAACTGATTCTCACTATCACTGTCTCTAAATAGGTTGCGGGCCTGGAAAAAAAATAGATGGCCAGGTCTAACTTTCACGATTAATTGTCCTGTCTCAGTTCATCCAGGAAGTTACCCCTGAGTCTTCCAGGTGCAGTCCATCTTGGCCAATGAAGGCTCAAACTTGATAGCTGCCTAAAGATTGAAACTCTGGGCCCCAGGCGGCAACGTGCCATTGTGCTGATTGAAGCTCTGCGTCGTCCTTTTCCAGCCTGTTCAGGGGTTGTTTGAAAGAAGGATGTGACAACAGCCGCATCGCCAAAAGCAAATGCCATTTTCGAGTTAAAACAGCATATCAGCTTTCGGTCTTTCCTCTATCGTATCACCGGATGCAAAGGAGTTCCGGATACGAAGGAGTAAGTAAATGCCTCCTGGATTGCCGGTTCCTGACTCCGGGGGTGGGGTCTCTTCGCTGAAACTCCGTCTCGTGGACCCCCGACCCCCGGCTGCCCTAGCAGCGAAACGCGTTCCCGTGATGTCGCACGTTTAAAAACCCGTTATCGAGCCGAGACTCTGAAAGCACCCATCTTCAAAACTCGTGACAAGGAGGCGCCATAGCCTGGTCCATCCTATATCACCAGCGCGATGGACCGCCATACTCCTCGCGCCCGCCTACCCTGAACCCAACTGCGCCCCTTCATCATGACTCATCTAATCATCGTCATCGCCAGCTTCTTGACCACGATCAAGTCGACGTGGGAGCTCTCGCGCATGGTCCGCGAGAAACGGGCTGCCAAGACCCCAGGATTGTGTTGCAGCCTGGCCCATTTGTCGATGATGATATGCTTCCATTTACAAGACCGACCCGTCCTACCGAAACGTGTTTACCAAAGTGGCGACACGAAATCAAGGTCGCAGTGTCCAAAATCTACTTACCATCAACCCCAACATATTTTCATTGCTTGAGGGCCTGGCGGACGGGCGGTCGACTTTTACAAATGGAAGCAGCCGGGGTCATCATATCTCGTTCAATGTGATGCATTGTTCTATCGCCGAGGGCCTAGAGAGTGACCTGTTGGGGCATGACACCACTCCCATTCCCACTCCCACCGTTTCTCAACATGGTGGATTTTTTTTGATAATATGAAATGAATTCTGCAATTGTTCGGGTCGACAAGCACTTTCTGTCTATGACGCTCTGTCTATGACGCTCAAACGTTTCCAGATTGGAAGGACGAGCATGATCAAAATACAGGCACATACAGGTACCTTACCTATCTGGTGATTAGGCAACTTCAACCCCTCAAAAGCTTAAGGTAACCTTATATATCCGGCTAAGGACCACGGATAACCCCCTTGTGGTCTTTATGGGTGTCGTGGCGGCTCCTTTTGAGCTGTTCGCTCTACAGTAATTATCGTAAAGATCTGGTTCACTATTACCGAAAACAAAAGTTTTTTAGACACCAGAAGACGACGAGTCGTACGAATCCAGTTCCCCGCGTCGACCGTCACGCCAAATACAGTCTGCAGTGGTTCCTCGCGCTAAAGTAGTTAGTATCAGTATGAGACCCGCGATGACAGCCTTGTATAGTGGCCACCGCGGAAAATGAGAAGTCAATGGCGACTGGAGGTACATCTCTGACGGTAATCAGAGCGTTCATCTCATCGAAGAATCAGCGAGGATTCTGCGGAGATAACTTTCCTCGGAGACTTCACAAGATGCTGGTGAAGGACTTCTTGTCACCACGGGCTAAATTGCCGAAGCTGAATTCGATATAATTAGATAATAGGTAGGCAGCCTACAGGGATATAGACTTGAATTCGGACGCGCGCACTCGTCAACGTACCTAAACACGCTCTCAAACCGATTCCGCCCAAGCTTACAAGTAGCTCCGTTGTGCATGGCCCAGTTTACCTATGCAGGTTAGCTACGCTGTAAAAAAACTTCGCTTTCATCTCTGTCTCCAATGACAACGACTAAGCATCATCCGCAAGGGGTCATTACACAAGGCGGCATGTGAGTCTAATCAAAGCATTCCTCGCTGGCAACATACCAGTCTTCGTGCCACGTACAACCTTTAGGTAGATAGTAGTTTCTTGGGTTAAGGTAGATAAGTAAATCCGCGAAATACAGTAATAGAGCAAGGTGGCCGCCCCGGAAAATACCAAGCCAAAAGCCGTCGGGGTGCATTTATGACAAAAGAAGCGTTGAGTTTTAGGAAACTTGGAGAAGGCTCGAGAAGATATTGTAGTAGATGCGAGGTTATACTCGTTGCTGTAGAGAGACTCTTTCTGCCAATGATAGCCGGGCCGAAAATTCCAAAGCTTAACAGTCCGATGAAAGCTCCAGTCGGCACCCTACCTCATCCTGCTCTTAGTGGTCCACATCCAGTAACCACCGAAACCCCTCCATCGTATCGTCCATCCTCCTTTTAGACGCATCAAGCTCAGGATAAGAATCCCACCAGCAGTGCGGAAACCAACTATACAAGTCCACCTTCGTCAAAACACCGCAGTCCTCTCTCAACACCCGCTCATAGACCATACTATCATCCCGGTTAATATCCATCCCACAAACCTGAAAATACACCCTCGGCATCCCCCTATGCCCAGCAGCAATATCACAATCCCCAGCCTCGTCCATGTCCATGCCACAACCCCAAGTAAACGGCGCCCAAAGCCTGCCGGACGGCTCTTGCCCAAAAGGCGCGACGAGGACGTCACAAAACGCCCTCAGAAACCGCCCGTTCATGACAGGCGCATCCTTGTTCTGCTCGCGCGACAGATACCTCTCCTTGTACTGAAGCGGCACACCACCACTACCATCACCACCGCCACGCAAGGGGTCCATAAACCCCCCACAGACAAGAAACTGTCCCGTCAGCGGCGGTGAGAGCCGCGCATCGCGAGCTAGGTGCGCCACCACGTCTGCCACGTTGGCACCGGACGACGTGCCACCCACTATAAAACCCGCGCTGGCGTCAGCGTATGGGGGGAGAAAGTTACGACTCGCGGCGGCCGCGGATGCTTCGTGGGCGATGGTTTGTAGGACGGCCCAGGCGTCGTCAATCGTGGCTGGGAAGGGGGATTCGGGCGCCTTGCGGGCTGACGGGCACAGGACTGTGGCGTTGTGGGCTTGCGCGAGGCGACGTGCTACGGGAGGTCGAATTCTGGGTGACCTAGAACGTGGATGCCGCCGTGGGAGAGGAGAACGATGGGCGATGGCGTTGACGCGTTTCCATCTTAATGGGGAACCTGACCCTCCTAGTGGGACAATATGGCAAGGTGGGCCGGACGATGCTAGCCTTTGGCCGGGCACTCACCCTCGGCCTCCTCACCCCGAATCTCATTGACACCCTATGGGTGTGGACGGACGTTCTGGACAACGATCCGGTAACGAGTTCGGACCGCCGCGCCGGGATCATTGCGACGGCACAACAGAATCCCAGGATCAGGTCTCATTTCCACGATGACGAGACACGCCAGTGGATGACCAAACGAGAAGACTGGCAGACGCTGTGCGCTCTCAAGACCAATGTAGACACTGCAACCTTGAACCATCTCATCTGGACATTCGCCACCGGTAAGTCGGTCTTTGTTACCGGGCGGGGCTTTATCGGCGCTTCGAACCTGTCTATCCGGGAAGGGGACTTTATTTGCCTGCTCAGCGGAGTGGATCGACCGATGGTCATACGACCTGCGGCGGAAAGGGAATCAAGCTGGGTGTTGGTAGGACCGGCTTATATTGACGGCATGATGGATGGGGAGCAGTGGGACGCTTCTAAGCTTGTATCTCTTGAGTTCTGCTGAGCAGTCTCCTTAAGACACGAGCTCAATTCTGGACAAACAGCGGTCATGTCACATCACGGTAAGTGTACTTTATTTTGGTAATTATCTCAACAAATGAAACTGATTTCCGTCTTCTAGACCTAGTCAAACAGGACCCTCTTAGAGAAACCGAGTTTGTTGACAACTGATCCTACCATCTTCCACAGTGCCGCAAAGTACCTACCTACCTACCCAGACAGGTACTCTTCTAAACACCGATACAAACATAATACCCGGGCCAGAGGTTCGAGCAGGAGGCCGAGTCGATGCCAGGGTTCCATTTGTAAAAGTTACTGTATTTCCAGAGTTAGCCTTGCTATTCAGACTTGCTTGAGGTAACGGTAAAGTAACTCACCTTAGATCGATTCCGGCACTGTTGGCAATGGCCCAGCAGCCGTCGCCCGAGACGACCTGGTAGAAGCGCTTACATCCTGCAATCATTCCGGGCTACAGGGGGTTGGGAGTAAGTAATGTTAGCATGCTTTGAGGGCAGTACAGAGTGTCACGTCTTCTCTCTGTAAAGTATGGGGACTAAAAGACGTACCTGGATCGGGCTCGGAGTGGTGACAGCCCCGGTGGAAGTAGTCGTGGTTGGGGGCTTGACCGTGGTTGACACCTTTGACATAGTCGTCGTTGACACTTTGGCCGTTGATGTTGTAGTCGCGCGAGCTGTCGAAGTGGTGGTGGTGGGTGGCTTGACCGTCGACGTCGTCGACCCCCCACCGGTTGGGAACGGTGGGATTGCCGCCGTCCGCGTGGTGGGCGTGCCAGGCACCGCCACGCAGTAGTACAGCTCGTCCTTGATGCCCGCGCAGTCGCTCCCCACGGAGGGATTCCATTTCAGGAAGTCGGCCCGCGAGAAGCGACCGAAGATGGACACGACCAGGTCGCAGTCGTCGCCCCAGCTGGTGCGGTACCACTTTACGCAGTCGGTCGCGCCGCCGGGGGCAAGGTTGGCGGCCGGCTTGGTGCTGGCCGTGGGCGGATCGGGGAGGGAAGAAGAGGAGGCGGGCACAAAGACGCAGTAGTAGTAGCCCGCCCAGAGGCCGTCGCAGTTGTTGTTGAGGAAGGGGTTCCAGGCGAAGAACTGGGACTGGGTGAGCAGGCCCTTGAGGTTGTCCAGCACGTTGGTGCACCGGTCGCCGGCCGCGGCGATGTAATAGTTCTGGCACCCCTTGGGCAGGGCGCCCTGGGTGGGGCTGGGGGTGAAGGAAGTGTTGACGGGGGGCAGGGGGGTGGGCGTCCAGGGGGTGCCGTCCGGCACGGACAGGGTGCCGGTCGCGAGGCCGTAGGTCAGCGTCACGGAGGACCGCGGCTGGATGCGCACGCACACCCAGTAGTTGACGGCGAGGCCGGAGCAGTCGTCGCGCAGGGCCGGGTTCCAGTCGAGGAGGTCGTCGGTCCCGAGGCCGTACAGGTTGGCGATGCCAGGGCAGGTGTCGAGCCCCGTGACGTAGTGCCAGTCGATGCAGTACGCGACCTGGCCGGACTGGGTCTGCACGGGTGGGAAGGTGTTGCCCCGGGTGGGCGTGGTGATGTTCCAGGTGCTGGTGGGGAAGCGGATCGAGTACGTCTCGTTGGCTTTGGAGGTTGTTGTTGTCAGTTTAGAGGAGGTGGATGATTTGGACGTTGTCGCCGGGGTGGTTATCTTGGAGGTGGTGGAGGAAGAAGTCTTGGCTGTAGTTTTGACGGTGGTGGACGATGTTTTGGCGGTCGTGGACGATGTTTTGGCAGTTGTGGACGACGTCTTGGAGGTTGTTTTGACGCTCGTGGTGGGTGCGTTGGGATCAACGCCAATACAATAGTAGTAGTCGGGCCAAAAGTTGGTGGCGCAGTTCGTGGAGACATCGGGATTCCACTGGAAGAACTGGGCCGACGTGATGCCACCGGCTGCGGCAGCCTTGGAGCAGTCGTCGCCCGTCTTTGCCAGGTACCACTTGTTACAGTTCTTGGCCGAGTTGGGGAACGATGGTCCGGGGGCGGGAACAGCGGCGGCGGTAACCACGACGGCCCAAGAGGCCAATGCTGCTGAGCTCAAGACTAGACGGTAGAGTGAGGCCATCGTGAAGGTTGCTCTCTCCGAGTCTCAGTCGTTTGGCAGTGGATGGACAGATGGGAGAAAGGACAAGAAGAGAGGGGACAAGACCAGAGAGTCAGGAGTCTTCATGATGGCTACTCGACTATAGTCTGGACTTTCAAGTGTACTGCCCCTTTTCTGCCCGTTGCCAGAATTCCGATATCTGCCAAGTCGAACATTGTCTGGAGGGATGCCAATATTCAGTCGGGTGATGGAGCATTGCTGACTGCCTCGTGCATATCTCGCATTCCCAGACTTTGAGGGTGTTGCTGTCTACTACCCAGTGTTTGCCGCTACGAGATCGCACGGCTTCCACTAGGCACCAGGGTACCATTTGCCAGGGTAGGAATAGGGGTGCATTAAGGCACAGTCAGGTCGGCCCGGTCGCTTGGGTACGGATAATATCACAGCAAGTACCGTACTCAGGGTAGTACGGAGACTTTTGACCAAGCATTTTACGGAGATATAGAGGTTGCCACTCAGCTCATCTCGGATCAAGCTCTGATTCGTCTGGGCAGGTCTGACATCTCCAAGGTCCATAAAAATAACAATAAACCTTGGAGTAAAGTAGGTCTCGGTATTGGAGCTCGCACTCACAGTTTTATCATTTCCTGGGGTCCGACAATGCTACCACCTGGATTAACCCTCGGTCTGAATGGTCTAGCATTCTTAGTCAGACTGCTATGTCGTATAGGAACGAAATATATTGGCCGCCTGCATAGAGGTTGCCTACAGAATAGGGGCAGATTTCCATTTCGATAGTTTGCCCGTCACGGTCACATCAGACGCGGCTCGGACTCGATATCTGGTGTCCTTTTTGGCTTTATCTTGCTGGTGCTAGCATGTCATGCGAGCAACAGCGTCTTTGAGGCCTTGATGCTAGACACCCGGCCTGGTTCTTTTCTCCCACCAGCGACAACTTGAAGTTCCTACCGCCCACATCTACAAGGTTTTCGTCAGGGAGAGCTGCATACATTCGTACCCTCTGAACCTGCCGAACCCCCTTCAATCACCAACATCATCGCCATGTTGCTCATCTCTGGAACCAAGTTGCTGGCTGTTCTGGCGTCGCTCTCTGGCATCTCGTGGGCCACCAGTAGTGGTACTGCCCGCAGATCATTCCAGCCAGCGCTGCACCCACCGGGCTCCTTTTCCCGCAGTCTCCGGAGCGATGCATCGAACAATCATATCGACAAACGCTGGCTAGCGGTAGAGACTAGCACCGACGCCAATGCTGACCACCACCTCTGGCCCGACAAGACGGTCACGTACGCCTTCAATTCCGTCGCCGACATGAAGGCGATCTTCAAGAACTTGATAAAAGCCATCGAGCTTTGGAACGCCGCCGGTCTCTCCAGGGAGGAGTACAAGTGGAAGGCGATCCTGAAGCCGGCCTGTTTGGCGGACCGGACCAACTGTCTGCTGATCACCCGGCAGGACGGTGTGCTCAAGTCCACGATAGCAAAAGCGGCCGCCCAGCCCAAGCACGACCTCGACGGCCCCGAGATGTTCCTCGATGCCGGGGAGAACCCGCCAACGGCCCTGTCATTTGAGCTCAGCTACGCGCATGAGATCGGCCACGCCTGGGGTTTGGGCCACGAGCACCAGAACCCGGCCTTCTGGTCTCGCGAGTTCGACCCCAACCAGAAGCGCAAGGGCACCGTCTTTACCCCAAACAACTTCAAGTGCGAACAGCACTGGGGCTTCAACCGCGCCCTGCGCCTTGCCAACGACAAGAGCCGGGCCGACTACGCAGAAACTGACAGGCTACTCCTGTGTCGCGTCGCCGGCGTGGCCTCCAAGCTCAAGTTTGGCGTCTTTGAGTATCTGCCCACGACCAGCGGCTACTACTCCGAGAGCAGCGCACTCAGCCAGGGACCAAAAGACGTCGACTGGGACTCCATCATGATCTATCCGACCCGGATGAAACCCGGCTCCCCGACATTCTTCTTCAAGCCCGACGGATCCGATATCCCCATCTCTTCGGGCCCGACGCTCCAGGACGTCAAGGGCATCCAGCGCATGTACAACGCCAAACCGAAGAAGGCTAACTTTGGTGCCCTGCTCAATTCGGGCGCCAACAAGGCACAGGCCCAGTTCAAGAAGATGTTTTGCGGCTGTTGCAGCAGCGAGTAACATCAGCCGTGCTTACCTTGCTTTGTCAGGTTACTATGTAAAGCAGGGAAAACTAGATGCCCGAGGTCCATGTTTCTTTACCAATGGTCCGCCACATTCAGTATTTTATTAGCAGATAGTTGCCTATGTACACCTCCAATCATCAATGCTAGTCAGCCTCTTTCCTTACTTGGCATACAGTCCAAACTGTTCGCTCCATGTGACTCCCTATCTCTTCATACAAATGACATGAATGAATGCTCGAGGCCAACAGTCATAATTGACTGTATTTCACCCAACTTCCTCGCGCTATTGATTTGGGACAAAACAACCACGTGTAACCCCTTGGTAATTATACCAAACCCGGCATCTCCGGGCTTTCATACCTGAAATACCCGATGATAAAAGTCTTGGTGCTTCATGTCATGACGAGATTGGTGACACGCATCTTCGCACATGCTGGGGGGCTAACGCCGCCCCCAGACCCCGGCGTTTGGGTCCCCGAGCGAAACTAATAAATGGCTAAAAGTAAGAGATGGGCAGCAAAGAAAAAATAAAGTCGAGGACGCAGCGATACAGACAATAGAGACACACCCATATAAGTGAACCCAAAATATAAATAACTACCTAAAGCTGTCTTAAATTATCAACCCAGCCCGGTCCCGGCTCTACATGCAGCTCCAGTACCTCGGGTTATTTTTCCTAGCAAAAATTTACCTAGAAAAATTACAGACTACGGAACATTACAGATCGTCCTTATCCCAACCGCCCCAACAAAAAGGATTATTCGGCATATCATAGACAGGTGACTTTGGCTTGGTCAGTCCCTTGCCCAGTGCCTCGATCAGGGTGCCATCATCCAAGTCAATGGCCCAGACCATAGTCCTGTGATTTTTTATGTTTTGTCAGCGACATCATTCAGAACATATTCAAAAGAATTGAGAGAAAAAAAAGAAGGATCTTACCCGCCAAGACACCTCCTATTCGCATAATCCATCTTGGTCTTCAACGTCTCCGCATCGTCATAACTAACCCACTGGTTCCCGCCCCAGGTCACAATCTTGACCGCCGCCACCGGGTCCGTCACCACCTTGCCCCCCTTGTTCTTGATCACGTCGTTGATCTCGGCCGCCGACAGCACCCCCGACACGTCGGTGCACGACCCGTTGTTGGCCCCGTCCACGAACTCGCATCCCGCATTCATACACCCCGGGTCTTTCATGGTGAAGCTCCTACCGTAGAACCCGAGGCCCATGACCACCCGGTCCGGGTTGACGTGGTTCCGCCAGAGCAGGTTCAGGCCCAGCTCGATCTCGGTGAGGTTGGTGTGCGCGAAGGCGTACGGGCCGAGCGACTGGATCCCCTTGTCCCAGACGCCGTGGATGTCGTACGTCATGATGTTGAACCAGTCGATGTGGGGTTCTAGTCCGGCGAGGTCGAAGCCCTGGAGGTACCAATACGAGGCGGGCTTTTTGCATTTTCACTCATGTCAGTTACCTTCTCTCTCTCTCTTTCCAAGTACGCCCAACCAGATTTTTTTTAAAAAAAAAATGAAACATACCAACGTGAGGGTAACACCGTATTGCCTCCCACTCTTATTCAACCTCTCCCTCAACCTCTGCAGAAACTTCGGATAATTCGCAAAATCCGCCTTGATCCCCCCTCTATCGTCCGCAACGGGGTACTCCCAGTCCAGATCAACCCCATCAAAGTCGTTCTGCACCATGAACGTAACCAGCGCATCAAAGAACTTGTCCTGCGCGCTCTCGCTCTTGGCCAGGTCGGAAAACGTCGTCCTGTACGGACCGGGGTCGTTCATCGCCCACCCGCCGATGGCGATCCACACCTGCAGGTCCGGCTGCTGCTTTTTGAGGGCAGTCACCCGCTTGTAGCGGGACGCCGTCCCCGGGTCCATGGGCTCGATGGCAAAGGTGGTGGGGTGGATCAGGGCAAAGGCAAAGTTGATGTGGGTGTACCACCCCAGGGGGATGTCCTCGGGCTCCATGTCTGGGGGGGGAAGGACGGGTTGTCAGTTTTTTCAAACTTTTGTCTTGTTTTTTTGCTTTTTGATAAAACAAAGGAATAAAAAAAAAATGAGGATCAGAATGGAAAAAGACTTACTTCCGCATTTTCGCTGGTAGTTCCACCCCTCGTAGTAGCCGATCACGCGTTTTTCCGCCGTCTTGCTTCCCGTGCCGCATTCAGGGTTGGGGATGGTCTTGCCCTGGCAGAAGTCGGCCGTGGTTCCGCAGAAGCCGAATCTTTTTTTTTTTGTCTCACCAGTTAGAAAAACGCGTCATCGTGTGGGAAAGGACAGAGAAAGGTTAAAACGTACGGAGAACAACAGACGCTGAGCGGACAGGTCGACGCGTTGGACCATTTCATGCCCCAACCGGGATCGCACTCGCTCTTTTGGTCGCACGAGGAGAAGCAGCCCTCGCCGCAGTAGTCGGGGCCCATGCCGCAGACTCCATCGCCTTTGTCGTCGCTGGTAAGAATGTGTTAGTATAAGAAAAAAGAAGGAAGAACGACGAAAAAAACAAAAAGACTTACAGCGCGCCACAACAGCCTAGTTTGCACGGTTTCGTCTTGGAGCAGGTGTAGTCTTGCTTTGGTGCTTGCGCGCCGACATGGAGGACATTGAGGATGCTGGAGGAGAATAAGACTGCGGCTAGGAGGAGGATTGTCCAAGTGTGTTGCTGCTTTGGCGGTGTCATTGTGGGTGGGTTAGGTAGTCACGGGTGAAAGTGAACTTGGTGAATACCTAGGGAGGGTAGGGAAGGAGAGTAAAGGAGAAAGAGAAGAACAACCAAAGGACGGCCTGGCCTCTTTGAGTGACGGACGTAAAAGAAGATGGATCACGAGCTAGTAGGCACACGGAAAGAGATTACTGGGGGCTGGCAAGTCCTTTGCAAAATCTGGGCCTGATAGTCATACCGGGTCGGTATACAAATCTCCATGTAGAGTTCTCATTCAAAAGTCAATATTGGGGATCCTGGATATAGTGATCAGTAATCGGTAGGGAGTGGAAAGTAGCTGGTTAGGGAAACTAATTGCCCTGGAAAGTATGAGGAGGCTGCCGGCACCTCGGACTGCTGCCGGCACCTCGGACTTCTGCCGGCACCTCGGACTGCTGCCGGCACCTCGGACTGCTGCCGGCACCTCGGACTTGTATCTTGTGGTCCGAGACTGAGTCGCTTATTACCGATACCTTACCTTTACCCGGTACTTTGTTGCCTATGCCCGAGCGGCCCTTTGATATGACTGGTGGCAGGTCCGAGGAAATGGTCAGCCGAGCTTACATCCGGTTCTGGACCCCGTAGATCTTTGCAAAGTACGTGCGAAACGACGCTAGTAGGGGCAAGGGTAGGTACGGAGACTACCTTGTATCTAGAAATACAGTCAGCCTCCTGAACCTGGTCATACTATCAATATGTGCCTCGCAGCCTTGGTCGCACCACCGCTACTGTAATCTCAATATGAGCTTAATATGATCCCGACTTGGTGCCAGTGGCCGCCAATATCCATGTATACAAAAATGGCCTGCCTAAAAGAGATACGAACAAGGTCCGATATATTGAATGTAAGCTGCCTGTGCGAGGAGTCAAGAAAAGTCTCCGAGTAGCATGGACTGACCCTGAGATTTGCATGAAGCCAGTCAGTCGTCTCTTGAGACCGAGTAATTACCAGGAGACAACAAGTAGCAACATCATTCAGGATCCTATTGTGGAAGTTGGACACCTCCTGACCTGACCTCTACAGGTCCCCTTCCAGTCTGTCGCGACTGTCCTCTCCTTCTTTATTGCTTGTGTCGCCGCGAAAAGACGGGCTACTCTGACCGGACACTCTACACCTGGTCATCCACCTCACATTTACCAAGTGCCACTGGTGATCTCAGTTCACCACCAAGGGCAGCCATGAGACACAGTCCGACACTCACACTCGGGGTGACACTCGTCCTCCTCCTCGGCCTAGACCTAGGAGCACAGTGTCGCGTTATCCTCCAGAATGACAATGTCTCCCACACAGACGGCAACGTCAACTCGGTCCTCGTCCGGCGCGACGACAACCCCGCCGACTTTGGCTGGATCAAGCGCTGGGCTGCCATCGGCGACAGCTTCACCGCGGGCATCGGCTCCGGGCACCAGCTGGGCTCGGCCTTCCACAACAAGGACGACTGGAAGTGCTCCCGGTACGACGAGTCGTACCCCATGGTGCTCAACGCCGCCTTCGGGCCGTCGGTAAACAACTTCCAGTTCGTCGCCTGCAGCGGGGACCGCACGGGCGGCATCTACGACCAGGCCAACAAGGTCAGCGGTGATTTGGATTTAGTCATCATGACGGCGGGCGGCAACGACCTGTGCCTGGCCGACATCCTCAAGGCGTGCGTGTTCATGTCGTACGACGGCGAGGACGTGTGCCAGACGGCCATGAACAAGGCGAAAGAGAACATCGGCGGCATCCTGAAGCCAAACATCAGGGCCGTGCTGGACGCCATCAACCCCAAGATGAAGAAGGACAGCATCATCGTGTACAACGGCTACGCGCAGTTCTTCAACACGGACGAGGAGGACGTCTGCGCCAAGAACCAGGACTGGGGCTGGGCGCGCATCAAGCCGACCTGGTGGGGCAAGTCCCCCCTGCCGCTGACCGTGTCCCGGCGCAAGGCCTTCAACAGCCTGGTCATCGGCATCAACGACGCCATCAGGGACGTGGTCAACGAGGTGGCCAAGTCGGGCACCAAGAACTACTGGATCGGCTTTTCGGACTGGGACAAGTGGGCCTGGGAAGGGGTGCGCGGCCAGTTCTGCGACCCGATGAGCTCCGGGTATTATCCAGACGACAAGCAGCCGGACCTGCAGTTCTTCAAGCCCAACACGCACATCTACACGGGCGACAACATGGAGCTGAAGAAGAGAGACGACGTCATGGCGCGCTACCTGGCGGCGGGCCACTCCGAGGAGGAGGCCGAAGAGATGGCCCTGGTCGAGGAGATGAATTATATGATCAACGGTGGTGGTGGTGGCGGCAGAGATCGTGACGATGATTCTTCCTCCCAAGGAGGACGACTGACCATACCCCAACCCGTCTCCCCCCCTCAACGTGAACCCGTCGAGCCAATCGAACTCACACCAGAACAAGAAGCCGAGCGGGCCCACAAACTCTCCCTCTTCCGCCGCTCCATCTACGCTTCCGTCTTGTACAACTCGCCCAACCCCCGAGCCGAAGTCCTGCACCAGCTCAACCCGCGCGCCGCCCCCTCCCCCCCAGGTTGTCCCTCCGACGGCGGCTTCGACCCGACCTTTGGTCTCGGCCTCCCCGACATGTTTGCCAAGATGTTCCACCCCAACGAAAAAGGGCACATCACCATCGCGTCCTACGCGGTCGAAAAGATGATGCAGCTCCGGGCGAGGGTGCTGGGAAAAGACGCGAGCTGCTCCATCGTCGTGGACGAGTTCCGCTGCCACGGCAAGGACGACGGGTCGCGCGGGTACGCCTCCGGTGCGAGGATGAATGAGAATTATAGGGATTTCTGTGATAGTGTGAAGGCGCCGGCGAATACCAAGGGGGTACGTTTACGGTTTTTACCCTCTCTCTCTCTCGTTTCATCTTTTTCTTTCCTTTTTTTTTTTACTAACTTTGTGTTTGTTGTGAAAAAAACAGTGGAACTTTGAAAAAACATACCACCAAGACACCCCAGACCAACACACCATCTCCATCGACCTCTCCGACAAAG
Organism: Parachaetomium inaequale; assembly: GCA_033296685.1. Lineage (NCBI taxonomy): Eukaryota > Fungi > Ascomycota > Sordariomycetes > Sordariales > Chaetomiaceae > Parachaetomium > Parachaetomium inaequale. The sequence continues at coordinate 9,671 of MU854568.1, read as the reverse complement.
AAGGCGCCTTTGTAAAAGAAGAGTGCCTCGACGCCTTCTACCGCATCACCAACGGCTGCGACGACGACGGGTCCATCAACCCGCTCTGGTGGAAGGGCGGGGGGTTCTACCGCAAGGGCGAGCGCACCTACGCCATCGACATCAAGCGCACCAACCGGCCCTGGCCGCCGCCCAGAGAACCCCACGGCGACTGCGACAGTCAGTACAAAGTGGTGCTGAGCAGCTTCTTCCTGCACGGCGGCGGCTGGGCGACGGACGACTTCGGCCAGTCGCTGAAGAAGAGCGTGGGGAGCTGCATCGGCAGCACGCCGACGAGCTGGAAGTTTTGGTACTACGACGAGCCGGACAAGGACGGGAACGAGTGGGCGGCTAGCATGAATACCCCGATCTGGTACAATGCTAGGTGCTTTGATAATAACAAGTCGCAGAGGGGGGCGGGGGGGTTCACGAACGGGTGTAAGGGGTCGGGTTGATTGAAGCCATTTGGAAGGGTGAGTTGTTGTTGGCTTTGTCCTTGTATGTGAGAGTGTATGGGTGTTATCATATCTGTTCAAAATGTTTATTTGGTTTTTGTATGTTTCTCCTGTGGGTATGAAAACTGGTGATTTCATTGTCCCAAGACGGTAGGGTAGAACAGCCCTTGGCGTTGGTGCCTAGCATCATGAGTACTCTTTCATGATCAGAACTGAGAAAGTGTAGTAGTGACGCACTGAGATCATGCAAAGTCTTTGTTTCACTTGGAAATTTGAGAGATGATGTGAGTACTGTCGCTGTCAATAACGTGTACCGCATGGACAGTATTTTATTATCAGCAGCGGTGATTTTATACCTAACTATGTAAATAAACAGAACATCGTACAGTCCCGCCCTTGTTTAATTGTCAGCCTAATCCATTTTCCAAATCTCAAAGCCCTTGCAATAAGAATATCAAGGGATAAAACTTTGAATTAAAGGCATATAAATAAAAAGAAAATAGAATAGATGTGACAAATCCATCCAATGCAATAACCAGCCATTTGCACCAACGGGCCCTTTGTTACAAAAGGAAGTCGGAATTCCAAAGTCGAAGGGCTTTGGAACAACGATGTGTTATCTCAGGGCAGTTTTGGTGGGTGATCCGCGGATGACCCCGCAAGTGACGGCCCCGCCTCTGAAATAACACTTTTATCTTACAGGGCGGCCGCCAGGCCGCCCGGAAAAAGAGAAAGAAACCGCTGCGCAGAGGCAAACCGGCCCCTAAAAAGTCAAAAAAGTAGGTAGGGACAGAGGTCCAGGCTAATAGTCGGACTATCGCCGCTGCATCGGCTGTGCATCGCCGTGGTTGCAGAGATACCCGCGATTGTAGGTTCTTCAGGCCGCCTTTTCAGGGGTGTACACAACACACATATCCTGCCAATACACGACCAACATATACAACACACACTGCAGGAAGCGAGGCGATCGGTAACATAGCATTATTCGGCATGATATATGAGCTGGCAGTGCTTTATGACTTCCGGGCGGCCTTTAGCTGCTTTGCAAAGGCGTTAAGCGAGAGGTTACCACCCTCGATGCGCTGCTTCTCAAGCTCCTGGACTGCGTCCTCCTCCAGCCACCCCTTAGCACTAGCAAGCCTCACAACCTCATCGATGATGACCTTCCGCATAGAAAAGAGCTGTCTCTCGTTACGGAGGCGCCATTGTGAGCCCCACCGCCTCTCCAGCTCGTCCACAGAGGGCATCATAGCGAACCCGCGGCGCCAGAGCTGATGAAGGTCTCCAACGGTACGGAGCATGCGTGGGAACCGGATCTGCGGTGCGCCTTGTTGCGCCACGGTCATAGCTGGCGCTCCAAGCACCGCAGGGCTCGAGACCGCAGCCATTGTAGCTGGAGGATAGCCAGAGTCTGGCCTAGAGATCGCCGTCGCCGTAAGCGGGGGTCCTGCCAACAGTGTTGCTGGTGTCCGGCGTAGTGGCTCGGGCGGTGATGGTAGGGAAGGGTCGCAGCCTTGCCGGCGTGCAAACTGCTCGGTACGGTGCAGCCGTCCCCCCGGGGTGAAGGTGGTGACGACTTGGTATTCCATCCGACATATATCGGCTACTTGGGCCTTCAACTGCTTCACCTCCTGCACAAGCTCAAAATGCCGTCTTTCTACCGCCTCCTCGACGGTGAGCTGATGAGCTGTCAGGGTTCTGAGCTTCTCAGAGACCTCAGGGATCACCTTCTCGATAGCCGTGCCACGGTCGACTTCAAAGCTCTCTTGCGCAGCCTCCCTTACCTTGCTGGAAAAGGCGTTGAACAGAGGCGACCAAAAGACGGGATCCTGGAAGACAGGGTGCCCTGGGTACTTTGCTATCAAGAACACAGCGTCCTGCAAGAGGACGTCTCGGAGCCAGTGTAACAGCTCGATGAACGCGCCAGTAGCCTTATCGTCGGCCTCGAAGTCATGCTAGAGGTCTAATTGCGGCTATATTTGCGAGCGTAACTATGGGTCTGGCTGTACCGTTGCTCTCGGTACGTGGTAGCTGCCAGCCCACGTGGGTTCGAAGTCCGCCGTGGCGCGTATGAACTCGAACGGCAAGGTGGTGATGTAGCAGCCGGTCATCTGGTCGCCGTTTTCCCACCGGCCAGCCCGTTGGATCTGCGCATCTGACACCCCTGCTATGTCGGCGTTTTGCGCTGCTGCCACCCTTGGTGCGTGGGTGGCCTTGCTTGTGCTGATGCCACACATGCTGTAGAAGTCTAACGTCCACTTGTGCGCTGTTGCGTATGATAGCTGCCCTGTATAATCTGCCTTGCTCCGGCGTAGCACCTTCGTCTGGTACCACCGCTCTGGTCGGCTGAGATCTGGGAACGGCTCGGCGGCAGTTTTCTCAGTCTGCCAACGGAAGAAAAACCAAAAGGCGAGCTGACCGATGAGGCAGGCCTCTGGATTGCGGTGCCGTAGACATGAACCATATTCGACCCGGCCATGTTGATTTGTCTTCCCCTGGTTTATGAGGACGACGAAGGCCTTGGTCGGGACACCCCCTGCCTCTGTTTTGATACCCTCTTTTGGCAAATCTAAGCAGAAGCAGTCGGCCAGCTCGAGAGACAGCCTATTGCTCGACTGTAGGAGCATGTGGTTGCTAAAAAGGAAGTCGACGTTCGTCCGGAAGCCGCTGTTCACATCCCTAAATCGCTAGGCCACCGCTGTGTGCTCGGGGATCTTCGCTGGCGAATACCTGTCCTTGATCGTGTTCAGAATCCGGTCCGCCCACTCCTTCCGGCTCCGGCAAGCAGCTTCGCGGAGGATGTGCCGTATAAGCGCCTTTTTTGCTAGACCGTTAGGATGTGGAGCAGGGTTCTCGCCTCTTGTCTTCTGTTGCGTATAGAGGTTGATGATAGCGCTCGAGTAGAGCTGTACAGTGCTATACTGTAGCTTGAGCGTAGAGGAGGTATTGCTAGCCGAATCTAGACCGAGGTTATCGCGATCTGACTCCGGCTCTGACGCTAACTCCAACTCTATCTCTTGGTCTTGGTCTTGATCTTGATCTTCAGCCGGACTCCCGCCAACTACAATCACATCAGCGGTTTCTACCCCCGTGGTCGACAACGATGGACGGCTCTCCTCCTGCTTTTGCTTCTTTTGCTTCCGCTTCCTTTCTGCCTTCAGCCGTTGCGTCTCAGCCTTGCGTCGTTTGCCGCGTTTTGGAGCGCGGGAGGCAATCTCTTCGTCAAGAAAGAGTACCAGTTTCCCTTCGTCAACAAGATGGCCAGGCAGGGCTCTGCCTATCTGGTACTGCGCCGGCCAACCAGGCGGGATCTCTGGGAAGCGAGATTTGCACTATTCCTACCTCTCTGTTAGCTGCCAGGCTTCCGCTGTAACAGGGGGCTCAGCCAAACTCGACTCACCATCCACTCGGCCTGCTTTGGCCCGTATGCCTTACGCGTGTTCTTGGGCCTTACGTCCTGGTCGTCGAGCAGATATCTCTCAACGACGGATGAGACCTTCGTGTTGACGCGCTGTACAAGGCTCGGATCTAGCTGGTCTATCCTGATATAGCTGTGACGATGAGACAATAGCGGTGGCGGGTGGTGTTGATGGCGTGGCGGTGGTGGTAGGAGTGACGTGAACGAAGCTAAGGGCGCAGGTGCGGCTAGGTTTCTTACGCGCGCCAGCGCGCCGCGTCAGAGGGCAGGGGGCAGGGGGAGGAGGGAGGGCGGGAGTGAAAGTGAGGGAAAACTGCAGCGCTAGCACGGCTAGCCCTGAGGAAACCCCCTTGTTGCCGCTCCATTTGCTGGTCATCCGGGCCAGCCAGGCCCTGGACATTCAGGGGCATCGCCCGCCTAAAACCGGGGTATTCTGTGGCGTCGCATCGGTCATCCGCTAGCGCGGATGACCGTCACCCACGCCAACCGACCTGAGATACCGTATATTATAAGCGACGTTAATGTCTTTCATATACGACTTCAATCCGATTTCTACTGCCTCCTCTCGTGACCAACATTAGCAGCTGAGTAAGCTGGCGTGACATCGCGCCTAAGAACCGCTCGATACTGGCTGCTTGGCAGCGCGTTCCGCTCGGCAATGTTCCTTCCACATGGCGGCGTATTGGCCTTCGCGGGCGAGAAGCTCAAGGTGGGTGCCTCGCTCCACCACAGTACCGGCGTGCAGGACAATAATCTGGTCGGCCTGGGTGATGGTCGACAACCGATGGCTGGAAGGGTCTGCGTCAGCTCCATATCCATCAACCCACAAAGAATGTCATTACTTACGCAATGATCAGCAGCGTACGATCTTGGCCGAACTTGCCATTGATGAGCTTGGACTGGATCTTCTGCTCCGTCTCGCCGTCTAGAGCCGAGGTCGCCTCGTCCAACATGATGATCTTGGGGTTCTTCAGGATGGTACGGGCAATCGCAAGACGCTGCTTCTCTCCACCGCTCAGCCGAAGGCCCCGCTCGCCAACCTGAGTGGCATACCCATCGGGGAAGCTCATGATGCGGTCGTGAATGGCAGCGGCGCGGCAGGCGTCATGGACTTCCTCCTCCGTCGCGCTCGGGTTGGCGTACTTCAAGTTATATATCAGCGACTCGTTAAACAGAATCGTGTCCTGCGGCACGACGCCGATAAAACGGCGTACAGAGTCAATCGTCAGATCCTTAACATCGTGGCCGTCGATCTCGATACTGCCCTCGCGGCAGTTATAGTACCGGAACATGAGGCGGAAAACAGTTGACTTCCCCCCACCCGATTCGCCCACGAACGCGGTCGTGGTTCCCGGCTTGCATTCGAACGATAGGTCGTGGAGTGCCGTCCTACGCTTGTCATATGCAAAGCCGACCTGGTTCCACTTGATGTGCCCGCTGCAATCTTGCAGAGGCTTCACACCGGGCTTATCGACGACGGTAGGCTGAATCTTGAAGAGCTCAAGCAGTCTTTCACCCGAAATCATGGCTGATTGCACCGTCCGGTAGAATGTGCCGAAGAAGTTGAGAGGGCCCTGTAGCTGGTTCAGGTAGGTCACCAGCAGCACAAAGTCGCCCACGGTCCTATCACCGCGCGTAACCTGGTAGCCGCAAGTCAACAGGGCGATAAGCAGGCCGCACATGAACACGACCGACTGGCACATGTTCATGTGATTGATGCCATATGTCACCTTGGCCTCGGCGTCCTGGAATTTCTTGACGGCGTTGCCGTAGCGCTCAAACTCCCTCTTCTCGGCGTTGAAGTACTTGACCGTCTCGTACGACATGATCGAGTCGTTCTTGACGGCCTCCTCCTCCCGGTCGGCGTTGACCATGTCGCGCCGCTGGTCGGCCCTCGTAGCAGCCATCCGGATGGTCAAGTGGAGGTAGTAGAACGTGATGATCGAGACGAAAAGGGCGTACAGAGATCCAAACCGGACGTAGAAGTAAACGATGGCCACGAGAAGGTCCACAAGCATGGGCACCATCTGGAAACTGACCTGCTCGAGGAATTGGTTGATCGCGGCGCCCTTATTCAACGCCGACAGCACTTCACCGGTGCGCTTGCCCAAGTGGAAGTCGAGTGAGAGCGAGTGCACATGTTCGAAAGCTGCCGTGGTCAGAGCCCGGTACGTATGTTGGGATACTCGGACCCAGAGAATTGACCGGATGGAGCCCAACAAGCCAGACGGCCCCTGTAAGAGCGTGTACAGAATCAGGAGTCCGAGCTTCAGCCATACCGCATCGCCATTCTTCCTCTCAAAGACGTCGGTCACAACGCCGAGTTGGGCAGGCACCAGGATGTTGACGATTCGCTGCAGGATGACAAGGACCAAGCACAAAAGGACCACGATCTGGAGCCTGGCCGACTTGCTGGGCCAAAGGTAGGGGAAGAAGACCGAGTATCCGCGGCAGTACTCGAACCAGGACTTGTGGGGGAGCTTCACGGGTCGGTAAAAAGCAGCTTCGACGTCCTGCTGCGGGTGGTCTTGGTCGCCTCGGGGGTTCGAGTTGCGGCGAGCGTCGCCGTTCGTGCTGCCGTAGGGCGTACGTCGGGTGGCTTGCCCGTTCGCGCAACCGTGATAGCCTTGAGAGCCGTTGAGCAAAGGGCTCGCCTCGTCCGTATCCAACTGCTGCACCTCCTCGTCGTGGTGCCGCCGCTCCTCCACGCGGCCTCTAGCCACAGCGGCATACAGACATATCAAGCACACCAAGAGACAAACGCGAGCACCTGCAATGCTGAGGTCGACCAAGTCCCAGTTCTTGAAACCGTTTTCAGGTATCCGGGCTCGGGTCGTGTACTGTCCGGCGGCTATGACGAGGACAGACGTAGCCAGGATTACCAACTCCCCTAGGAGACCGAGGACCCAGACAATGAGGTGGACAATGACCGGGCTGTGCCGCCACTCGAGGAGCGACAAACCCACCAGCCAGCGAAGACTCCTTACGTGTAACAGCAGCACCAATGAAGGAGGTGGCGGATGGGAACAGGCCGACTCAGAACTGGCGACGATCCCAAGGCCTTTACGCCCAATTGCGGCAGCAGCAGCAGCAGGGTTCGACTCGCGGTCAGAGGCGAGGACAGGGGAAGCGCCTGGATATGGAGTAGCCGGGTCAGAGAGGATCCTAACTGAGGTGTGGGTGAAGCGATTAGTCGAGTGTTTGTGCACGTGTGGGTAGACGGTTTGATGAGGAGGGGATGCGGCCAGGGCGGTTGAGCGGAGTGTTGCTGATTACCTAGGTACTTGTCACTACCTCTAGTCAGTAGCTCCAGTCCCATTGGTATTGACTGGGACGCGGCTACCTGGGGTCCCTGGTATATAGAATGGTACATACTAAGCCCCTCACGTTGTTTTTTACAGCCTAGGAGTTATTATCGCTACCAGGCTAGGTAGGAGATCTTGGGTCGTTGGTGTTGGCGGTCTTGTCTTCCTTTAGGTGTTTGTTGATTTCTATTATTGTACTTAGGCTAACTATTGCAATGGTAGCATCGCACGTTACCCGGTCTGAGCCAGTCCAGCATCGGTTTGTTCGAGGCGACTGATGGCAAGCGGGATAATTCTAAAAACTAAGGTGACTATAGGGAGCACAGTGTAAGATAAACCGTCTGCCTAGCACTTCTCCTACATACATCTCACGGGCATGCGAGGCTGGACTCACCGCGTGCCGCCCAGGTAATTGCCTCAGCTGGTAGCACTTGGGGTAGTTTCGTGCCCCTCTATTGGTAGAGCTTGAGGCTGTGCGCCTTGCAGAACCGCCGTTCGACCCAATTCGAACATTCTCTCGGCTGGGTAAGAAATCATGTTAGGCAAGGCTGGATATTCGTCAGTCTTGTCCCGGAGCGCCATGATCACCCACCGTTTGAGTTGCGAAAGCTCATAAACCTGAACCCATTTGGGTGGTGAGTCACCTTGCGCCTCCCGCCATCTTCGAGCTGGATCACCCAGGTGGGGGACGCAAATCTCTGGCCCGGAAAATGGGGAGCGGTGAAAAACGCGTCGGGTACTGGTTAGGGGAGTTTCAGCTTTTGGGCTCACGAGACGGCTGAGGGGGTAATTCCTTGTTAACAGCACTTACAGACCTGAGTCAGAACAGTGCACCTGTTCCGACTTGTCACGATGAGACGATACTTGCCTTGCCGGTTGCGAGTTATGAGCAGCTCGGCGTCTGAGATTATGGCAACTTCGCATTGAACATCGGTGGCTTGTCTGCCCATCTTGTGAGTTACAGGGCAAGGTTGCGATGGATCGGGGACGCCCACAAATGCAGTACGACAGTCTCGTCCGGCCTTGGAGACTGTAGGGCCGTAATGAACAGCTCCGTTCGCATGTCCTTGAGCTTCTGATGCAACTTCCTGGCGGCTTCGTGTCATCAGTTGGATGTCCTCATGGCGACTCGGGGCGCCTAACCTTCTCGGGACGTCACATTGAAGACGACATCTGCCTTCTCCAAGCGGCTGATCTGATGGTCATGTTTAAAACCCAGACATTCGACTGCTTCAATGACCACACAAGCGTCGCTTTCGTCGATATTGAGGGTCGTACTTTGATTTACTGCCGGTGCACAGAGTGCCATAATGAGAAGTTAAGTCTCGCAACGTAAGGCTTCGGATGACGGTTAGACAGGAGCAGGGGGCTTACGGTGCACAATGGTCTTCGTAATGTCCTCAGTATCATTCGTCCCACGGCCTCCACAGTAGATCGATAGCTCGGCCTGGTCCAGGGCTGAGTCAACTGTACGGGCACTTTCGTCTTCCAGTTCGCGGTAGTTCAGAAGACTGAGTCCGGCCACATTCGATTTCGTCAGACTCCGGTGCCCAGCCCGGAAGGTGACCGATTCGATGAGCGTGTGGAGGCCACTGAGATCACTGATCAAGATTGTTTAGCCGGTCTCCCTCAACCAATTCATCCGTATGGATCGTACCTGTGAAGGTTCAAGGCTCGGACCCGTCCGCCATCGAGCGACAGGTGTGCCAGCTGGTTACTGATGCCGTTTTGCAGCATAGCGTCTGCTCTGGCCGCGGCCAGTGGGTGAATGAATGACGCCTCAAACTCGGCAATGTCTAACACTGTCAGCCTGTACAACAGTCTCCTCGGCTAGTATGTCGAGTTACCAGATGCGGTCACGTTCTTGATGGTGATGGATACCATCTGGTTAGTCGACTTATCGAGGGCTTTAAAGAGTGTCCACGATGACGCTTCCCCAGCTTGTCGGTACGGGAAGGAAAAGGGTGATACTGTTAGGGTCAGCATTCCAGATCAACCGGTAGGTGACAGACTTGGCTCACAGGCAATGTTCTCGACTCTCGGGTGGCGAGGGCCCTGACCAGTGTTCTCGGCCTCAGAGCATCTACACACGAATAGCTGGAGTGTTCCGGAATCCTTCCAGTCGTCATGAGGACAAGCCCGGGCACACAGGACTTGAGACTGGTTACCGGATGAGAGATGGACTTCGAAACACAAGGAGGTCGGTGGTCTCGGCGCAAGGGGCTGGTCACTGTGAACATCTCCACCAATGACGGTGGCGATGGTGGCATCCCTGAGGTTCTGCAGCCACCACGCGTGGATTTCCTTGACCATGATGGAATTTTCGTTGAGGCGATCCTCAATCCGCGAAGTCCGTGAGCTGCATGGAATTGGGAATTGATCAGCGTAATGGACTCTACAATCGTTTGTGCTATAATAACATAACGTGCTTGATAAGCGAACGGTTAATATAAGCGAACGGTTAATTTCCCATAC
>MU854567.1:0-39985 GCA_033296685.1 Parachaetomium inaequale | reverse complement strand
ATAATAGCCCCCCCCCCCCCTTATTCAACATACAACAACAACTTCTCATTCCTCTGTAGCGCCAAGTCCAAGTCATGGTTGCTCATGAGCGGCGGCTTGTCGCCCGTGGCCTCGTCCTTGTACGACAGCTGCGGGTCCTCGCCCGGCGGGATCTTGAGGCGGTCGACAATCTTATCGTACAGATTCTCAAACGACACGTCGGCGGGGACCTTGATGGCGATCATGTCGCCGTTGTAGCTGAGCTTGACCTTCATGAACGAGCCCGCCGCCTGCATGCCCGGCGAGAGCGACGTCTGAGACGGTCGCGACAGCGACGAGACCTGGCGCGCCATGGGTGGTTGTTGCTGTTGTTGGCCCGGTTGGCGGTTACCAGTTGTTGAGGCGAGGTTGCCGTAGCCCGCGCCGGCGCCGAGGTTTTGCTGCGAGGACTGGCGCGAGGCGCCGTCGGCGGGCGAGTCGGCGGACGAGGGCCGCGAGCCGGCCGACAGGCGGTATTCTTCCTCGAGTGCGCTCGGGTCGATCTCGTAGTCGCCCTCCCTTGGGGCGAAGAACTGCTTCACCAGGTTGCACTTGGCGATGTAGGGGGGCTGCGCGAGGAGGTTCTTGACGTAGGCGTCGAGGTTGTGCCGGCGCCCTTCCGTGATGGCGTCGGTCACGTAGTTAACGGGACCGGGCATGTACGGCAGCGTCCGCTGCTTCTTGCCGGTCGTTCCGGCCTCGACGGGGAATTCGGTGAGGAGGGCGATCTGGAAGTCGTAAAAGTCTTCATAGTACCGTGCCAGCTCCCAGGTCCGGCCATCCTCCAGCTCGGCTTCGATGACGAACCAGTACTTGTCCTCGGCAAAGCAGTACCGGGGAATCCGGGCCGAGACGGGCGCAAACATTTGCGAATTCGGGGAGGAGGACGGCTGGCTTTGCTGGACGGGGGTCTGTTGCACGCTGTATGTTGCCTGCTGCGCTTGTTGCTGCTGATTTTGTTTGTTAGACCACAAAACACCCAAAGCCAGCCAACGAGGTCGACACTTACTATATTAGAGCCCGGGCCTTGGCTAACCCGCCCGCTGGGTTGCTGAATGCTCATGCGCTCCATCCCCTGCTCCATCGATTGTGGCTGGGCGCCCGTCTCGAATTTCCCAAGCGTGATGCTCGAGTTCTTGTAATCGGCAGCCATCTTCTTCCACTCCTCGACCTTGGGGATGCCAGCCTTCCGCACAGCTTCGTGAGGGTTCACGACTGGCGTGTTGGACGCCATATCCCGGATCTCGACGAACGAGACGGGGATCAGGCCGGGGCCGCCGAGCCTCCCGATAGGCTTTGCCACGAACCACTCTGGGTTTGACTGGGCGATCACGATGATGGCCTCGCCCGCCTTGGCCTCCAGCTCGTCGCCCCTTTCGGCATTGAAGTCGTAGATAACAACGCCGTAGACCATAGCTCCGGACTTGCCGCCCGACTTCGAGTTCCGCTGGCTGGCGTTGGCGGGCGGGGTCGTGGCTGTTGGTGCTTCGCCGTAGCCAGAATCATGGTCGGGATGTTTGGCGGAGTGCGCACTATCGGGCTGGGACTGGCCACTATCGCGCTCGTTGCGGCCGAGGGCCTGGAAGAAGCTCACGGGAACCAGGCCACGGGCGTCGGGCAGCGCGGGGTTGCACGCCTCGTACCAATCTTGGTCGTTTTCGCGCCCGATCACATGGAAGAAGTCGCCGCGCGAGAAACTCAGCTCTTGCGGGTTCTGGGCAGTATAGTCGTAGAGCGCGCGGATGACCTATTCCGCACTCAGCGTCAGTATTGTGTCGATATAGGCGGGCAAGCCTAGGCCCGCAGAGCGAGCGGGGTTTGCCCGCTGGAAGCCGTCAGGCATGAAGCGATAACCAAAGTGACGCACCTTTTTGGGCGGGACAATTGCGACGGCGGATTTTTGCGGGATGCTGATATGCGGCTTGTTTTTGTCTTCCCCTTTCATGGACCTCCTCCCTATCCGTAAAGCCTTGAAAACACGCATCGCGGTTAGCAGGAGAACCAAACTGGGGGCGTGATCGACAGTCTCGGGCGACGGATGCAGCTTGCGCTGGCGATGGCAGAAATGGAACGGGGAAAAGCGCGCAACTGTTTGCGTCGCGCAAGTGATGAGGGTGTCGCAACAGCGATCAGGGTTGGACAAGCCGGGACAGCAGGCAGCTGGCGCTGGCACTGGCGCTGGGTTCGTGTCCCCGCGGTCCAAAGAGGCTGACGAGCAAAGCGAATCGAGAAGGGGGCGATAATCGCTGGCGGCAACAGCCAGCCGGAATGACGTACCTTCATGGTGTCAGGTGCGGGCCCTCAGGGCGCAGCTCGGATGTAGACTCGAAATCGCAGCGCAAGACAGGCACACGAGGGGCGAGTGGTGGACTTTGTGCTTCGGCCGACACTTTCTGCGTCACACCAGGTTACCGGGTGGCTTCTGGATCAGTGTAACGAATCGAATCGTCCAGTCGTGGGTTGCCGAGAAGATGCGCGACGGCGGCAAGATGACTTCCCCCTCTTCCTCCAGGTTGACTTGGGCGAGGGAGTATGGTGGTTTTTGGGTCTCGTGGTTCGACGATTGGAGGGCGTGGGTCTCTTGGGTTTGCTGACGCTGCTCTGGAGAACGGACGTGCGTTGGTTTCTCCTTGCCTGCGGTGCTTCGTCCTGCTGTTCCGGTGCCCTTTGTTGTGGACTCGCTCGGGGCTAGTGTCGGACCTCGTGGAACCGCTCCCTTCTTTGTTCAGCGGCACACTTCAATTCTGTCGAGTTTGTCGCTGTCGCTGTCGCTGTCGCTGTCGCTGTCGCTGTCGCAGTGCCGGCGAGGGGAGTCGAGTATCGGAGCCCGACGGCGGGATTGCGCAGAATGTGGGCGGCGGGGAGGCAACCAGGGGCGTGGCCTGGGCAAAGTACCTCTTAAAGGGGGGAATTGGTGGAAACGGGGTGACGGAACCCTGGGACTGGGCCAGGACGGGACCGGGGTGAAGGCGCGAGAGTCCAAGGGAAATGCTGGACGACAGCGCTCGGGGCCCTGTGCACCACAGGCCCCAGCCTGCTGACTGCTCTTCGATTTGATCGAGTCAACGATCCACAGAAATGATAGTTCACAGAGCGTCCCCGGGCGTGAGTCTCGCGTTCCTCGCTGATGGAAGACAAGTTTCGTATGGTGCTGGACAGCGGTTTTTGCAAGTCAATTTTCAGCCAGTGCCTACTGTTTGTTTCGATTTGTTTTTCAATCTCGAGGCAAACTTGTTCGGCTCACGTGCTTCGAGTGATGTCACCCAACAGCCCTGACGAGGCAGCGGTCTGCTGTCCACGGCAGAAAAGGGACATGTTCAAAAATGCATAACCAACCCTGGAGTATGTTACAAACCGCCCGATCCCGTCCTCCAAGAGAAAGAAGCATCGTCGGCTGCGGGACCGCTCCAAATCATGTCTGCCATGGCGAAAATGGCGCAGGCCGTGCAGTTGGGACGGGCCGACCTCGACCTTCTGTTGGTCTCCAGCTTGCAAGGGCCAACCTGGAACTTCAGAGCCACCAACCTTCGCCCTATGGAAGGGCCCGTGTCCATGTTGGGACCATGGCTGGCAACAACCGCAGGCCATTTGGTGTGGTTGCCGCGCCACCTTTGACCGATACTCGGGTCACAGCATTTCATCAAGGTGCAATAATGTTAAGGTACCTGCTGCTGCTTCTCGGATGTGAATGATGGCTGCGAAGACATGGAAACTTGCAGATGCAAACTTTGAACAGGGCAGGGGCAAGAACCGTGCGTAATGGCGTTTATCGATAAGCCACCCCTGCATGATCCATCATCCTTCCCGAGAGACCAGACCTGGCTTCCTGGCCAGCTTCCAGTTCTTTCCTGCATACGGTGATAGAAAGGAACTTTTTGTGCTGTACCGAAGGACACCATTTCGGGCATCCGAGATTCCGCCCGAAACCTTGAAACTATTCCAGAAGGGTAGGTTAACAGGCGGTGGCTGTAACAGCGACAAACGGTTCAACAGGCAACAGAGGCCTGAACGGGTCGCGGGCGTTGTCGCTGTCGTTTCTCACATTCCGTTTTTCGTCGAGCTGGAGTTCACCAGTCCGCTTTCGATCACTTGCAGCTTCCATGTGATGGCTGAAGAGGTGGGCATTCGACTTGCCCACTCCTCTCTCTCCATCGAGACACCCCTGGATCCTGTGGCTGCGGGCCCCCTCGGCCCTGGCGATCACCGTGTTCTCGAACACGGCATGTGCATGAACAAAGGGATTTGGGAAATGCCAAGCTGGATGTCCCGAGTCTATGTCACCCAACAGGCATGCCTATCCATTTTCCCCCCTCCACTCGAGGGGCATGGTGGTTGGCGCCGTGAAGTCGCGCGCCTGGCATCGGGATCTGATTTGCTGAGGCCGCTGCCCACCACACCACCAGAGGACCGCCCACCGTTCACTCTCGAGGTTGATCAGCGGTTGTTCAAGGCTTTCAGTTTCAGCATTCTTGGTTCCTTGCCCTCGCCAATCTGTTGCTGAAGCCGAGTTCTTTGACCCCGCATCTTCAACCCCGCCATGGCAATCCGAGGATGATCCCAGGTGTTTCCGATATATCAGAGCGGGGGAGAAGTCGGACTCTAGGTGTTGCTCAAGACAACAGCACAGCAAGACAGCAGCAAGTTCTGGGTCAACAACTTGTTTATTCACGTTATCCAAGTAAGTCCTACGCGCTACATGCTACAACTCACCTCCTCTTCTGGACGCAGAGACCACCTGCGACACTTCGAGCCCGTCCGCGACCCCGCCATGACGTCGTCTGCCGCCCTCGATCGTCCATCAAAGTACCAGCGAAAAGGACCCAGTGCCACCGTAACACAGCAAGCCGCAATCCCACCGAGCACCGAACACGCCGAACAAAGCAAACCACGAGAACCCTCAAAAAAATTCCAAATCCCCAAATTCATGCCTTCCAAGGTTCCTCCTCCCTCTTAAGAGAGCTCCGCCACACACAAGCCCTCCTCGGATGGCGCCCGTCCCGATCGGCAGCCCACCCCCAAAACATGAAACCGCGGTCTGAAACAAACCCGCCCAGCGGCGTAGGGACCCAACTTACCTGAGCTTACCTACTTGTACTTGATAAAGCAATGACAGCCCAAGTGATGTAATCTTGGTGAGAGGGCCAAAAGAAAGAACCAAAAAAAAAAAAAAAAGGAAAATTGAGGGATGAGAGAAAAGCCAACCCAAACCCCTGATGTCAGGTTTGTCCCGTCCGTCCCATCCCTCGCTCGTCATACCCGCCCTGGCGAGGGGGCCTGAACCTGACTACCGCACGTTTCCAGTAGTATCGTGCAGAGGGTCAGACTGCCTATGGTGGATGGAAAAGAGGAGCGGGGAAAATGAGTAGAAACGATAACACACTTTGTTGTGCAAGCAGATCCTGTTCCTTCGTTCTTACTTCACCTGGCCATCATCTAGTAACCAGGAGACGAGGTTTGCCACTGCGTTCTTGAGGGTGCTGAACCAAGATGACGAATCAGTGGCAGATAGTCAAGTACATGATACGAACCTTGGTTTAACTTGGTGCCATTCATGAACAGAACGACCAGATCAAACTCACACGGCAAAGCCTGTACGCAGACTACGGATGTTGATGTATTGTCCCTGATAAGAGGTAACCCGCACTAAAAGCTACACAAACAAGGCTGATTACAGCCATGGCGCCCCCAACTCCAAGCCAGACCCCCTCTAAGCCATTTCCCAGAGACCTATGGCGAGCCGTATACCGGATCGACTGATCCAATGCTCCCTCTCCGTCGTGGGTATCTGATGGCAACGGAGCCTTCCCAAGGCAAAAACGCCGAAACAGAGGCGTGCCAACCACCAAAAGTCAACCGTAGCGCGGCCGTGTCGGGTTCGAGACCTCGACCTCTCCGAGCCGTTGCAGAGTGCCATTTGCGGACGTCCGAGATGAGTCAAAGCGATTCTCGACAGGGAGGACCACGGAATAAGCGGCATATGGTCGAGACTCGCTTATCACCATCAACGGCGTCGTCCACAGGGCAGCTCGTAACAACAATGTGGTCGAGTGTTGAGCCCGTTCGTTCCTCGATCCATCAAAGGCGTCCAGGCAGCAGCAAGCTGGCGATATGCGAAATGAAACACTTTTCGAGCCCGAAAAAACGCGGGATTCGGTGACGGTGTCGCAAGGTTTCGAGGTCCTCGGTGGGACCCCTCAGCCTGTCGGAACCCGAACCAACAACCCGGTAGGCAATACGGCAGAACGGAGGGGGGTGATGTTGCTTGTGCCGGAAAACCCCACTGGGCGAAAAAGAGAGAGATTACGTGAATGAGAGAAAACGAAGATGGGCCTGCCTGATGCCACGATGCGATGACCAAGTGGCATCACGGGCGACAAGTATCAAAGGGCACGAGGGGCAAGGTCAGATTTGCCCCTTGATGTCGACGCGGGAAAAAGCTTTGGCGCGCGCCCCTTCAAACCGCGAGCCGGCCTTCGCAGTCAAGAAGACAATGGTGCCGTTGCGGTCTTCGAGGAGTTCCTGGCCCTCGTGGTCGAGAATAAACTGCGCCGCTTCGACATCAGATTCGAAGTAGAGCTCTTCAGTGACGAAGCGCAGGGGCACGTCTTGCTTGTACCTAGGGCACATTAGCAAATCGGTTCTCTGATGGCAAATGTGGAAAATACATACCCCTTGCAGATGTTGCACAGAGCAGCGAGGCGCTCCCGGCCGACGAACATATCCATGAGATATGCGCCCATGTTGGGCGTCTCGTTGTAGAGCTGGAAAAACCGGTGGTAGTTGCCCAAGGCGAGGGCGGAGCGCACATCGAGGGCGTGCTTGATGGCCTTGTCCTTTTTTTCTGCTGCGGTTAGATCTGCCAGAGCGTTATTCAGCTCCGTGCGGTTCGCGGTGTGAATAAAGTACAAGATGCGGTACGCCTTGAACTCGTTTGCCTTGCCCTTCAGACCCAGCTTGTACAGCCCCTTGAGCTGAGTCTGGCACTGATTATACTCACCGAGATCCCCCTTCTCCAAGGCAATTCGGGCATGGATTTCGTAGACCTCCACTGTGAAGTCATCGCGGACACGCTGCACCGTGAGATCCTGCCTCATCGACTTGAACTGGTCGCAGATGTACGAGTAGTTCTGATCCTTCTTCCACCTCTTTTTGAGCAGCTCCAGCGTCTGACGCAGGATGTGCGGGGGACGGACTTGCGAAGGCTTTGGCGCCGCAGTGAGGCGGAGGTAGCGCTTCTCTAGATCCTGGCAGGTGCCGACAACCGGGCCGTCGCCGGGGGGCGGCGTATCCTCGCGGAAGGTCTTGTACTCTCCCTCGTGGCGTTTCTGGCGCTTGTCCGCCCTGTTGAACTTACTGGTATGCTTGGGGAGGTCGTCGCTGACCTGGCGTTTGTCGTTGGGAAAGGTAACACGGTCCTCAAGGCGGCCGGCCCCGGTCCGCCAGGGTGGGGTTGCGGAGGTCGAACTCGGGGCAGCCGAGTCGGTCAAATCCCAAGATTTCCTCTTCTTGGCCCCGGGGGCCTGAGTCGGGCCCTGGGCCTGCGGCTTGCCATGGAACGGAAGCAACGCAACCGCGCGTTCCTCCCGGATCATGTGCTGCGGGAGCGGCATGGTGTCCCAGTCGAGGCTGTACATGACGCCCTTTTCGTTTGCCTGGGTTATGGTCTCCTTCAACTTGGCCTCCATTTCGGATCTTGTGACACTGGAATCAAGGTTTGCAGGGACGAAAGCACGCTGGACATATCGGCGGACCGAGTCCGGCCAGTCGATTTTGGTCGTCTTGGCCTGCTCCGGGGCGGCAGGCGGCGGGGAGTTCACGTTCGGTGCAATATTAGCTGCGCTCGGCGAGGGAGAATGGGAAGGGCCGTAAGTATGGGCGACGGGGTAGGGAGGTTGCGGGGTAGAGTAGGACTGGCCGAACGACTGTCGGACTTGAACTGCGGTGTAGGCAGGAGCTGTTGAGAAAAGCAGTCAGCGGCGGTGTTCCCGGATTTAAAAGTCGCGAGATGGGATAACTCAAGATGCGACCCCGAGTGTCACGCGGCGCCGACTTACCTGAGTACGAAGCTGTGTAGCCAGTCGATGGCTGAGCGCCCGAAGGCGGAGCGGCTGGCCACGTCGGCATCATGCTGCTCGTGTTCATCGGTTGCCGAGGATGGAAATCGGGAAGTCGCCGCTTCACGGAGTGGTCAATGTCAGAAGATGGGCGGTACTCAGTGACAGCCTCGAGAAAATGGCGGCGATGTTTCACTGATGCGCGAGTTGATGCCGTCGATGTGAGTGGTGAAGTTTGGTGAAGTCGTTGGGAAAAGGGCGCTTAAGTTGCAGGTCGACAAAGAGTCGGTGGGGAGTCAAATCTGAGGGCATGTACGGGGTCCGTGCGGGGGCTGCCTTGCGCCACTTCGACTCGAAGAGTTCGAGGTCTCGCTTGTGCATCTATCGAGGTATCGTCATTCACGGTCTAACAGGCTCGTTACTCGCATATGCGATAACACACTATCGGTACCTTACGTCAACGAGCCTGCTTCTGGAATCACTGGAATGGATCCTCCCCATCCAGGCAGTTCAACGAGGGACGCCGTCAACCAAGCCTGACCCTCTCACAACACCGGGACAACCTGCCCCCAACTATGACGGATGTTCTTAAAGCACATCGACTTGACAACCGCTTTGCGGCCCTCGTACCTGCCCGATGAAGACCTGCTCTTTGTGCAAGACAACGTGGGGCTGTATGAGGGGTGAGTCGCTCGCTGCCTTGGCTTAGGCTCCGTTATCCGCCGCGTCAGGGCTTCGGCGCTTCAGGGGCTAACAGAGCATCGTGCGCAGGAAATACAAGCTGCCAAACCACCAGAATGGCCAGATCTATCTGACCTCGCATCGGATATGCTACGTGGACAAGGCTGAGCCGCGGAAGCACTCGGTCGCCCTGGACCTAAAGGACATCGAGCGCTTTGAGTTCTATGTATGTCTGGCGAGATCTCTCCCTCCTGGACTGTGTGCTGAGATTCTACCTTCAGGGCGGCTTCCTCAAGTCGTCGGCCAAGGTCACACTGATTCCAAAGCCGACGAAGCGCGCCTCCTTCCAGCCCCGGTCGCCTGGTCTGTCGACGGCCCCTTCGCGGAGCAGCACCTCCTCCCCGGCTCAACACCAGGACGGTTCGCTTCGGGCATCGCCGGTGGAACCGGCCCCCGCAAGCACCGCAACATGGGTCTGCACCATCTGTAGCTTCTCGAACCCGGTGCCCTCCAACTTCGATCCGACGACTGCCAATGTTCACACGCCGCTGCCCCCATGCCTCGCCTGCGGCATCAAGCCCAACCTAACGCATGTTCTGAAGGCGGCTATATCCAATGCGACCAGCAGGCAACCCAGCAGTCCGGCCCTGCAGACTCCGCTCCCGGTCCGGCCGCGACCAGTCACCGAGGTCTCATCTGGGCTGGACCGTGCCCGAAACTCATCGCCTCGCAGCTCTGATCCAGACGCATCCTTCCAATGCCCGCGATGTACCTTCCTCAACCACCCGTCCCTGCTGTCCTGCGAGATGTGCGGCGGGCCGCTGATCTCACACGACCTGCCCACCGAGCTGGCGCCGCAGACGCGAACCCACACAGAGTCCCCCGGCCCAGTCCTCAACGCCTTAAGCGCCGTCCCTCCCGGTCTGGAAAACCCAGAAAGCGTCAAGGTCTCCTTCCGCGGCGGTGGCGATAAGATCTTCTACGAACGACTCAAAGGCTCCATGACCCAACGCAAATGGCTCCTCCAAGGCGCGCCCCCCATCCCCAAAGCCTCCCGGCCCGGCGAAGCTCCCCGCCACGGCGCCGCCTCCGGAGCAACCACGCCATCCTCCCAAACCCGCCCCAAAATAGCCGGCATAGCGGGCCTCGAGCACCACAGCCAAGCGGTGCGCAAAAACAACGAGCTCGTCATCGGCACGGCCTTCGAGGACCTCGAGGCCCTGATGGCCTCGGCGAAAGAGATCGTCGCCCTGGCCGACACCTTTGCGCGGCAGGTCAAGGGCGCGTCGGGCGGCTCCAGCGCGAGCGAGAACGCCCTGCTCGCCGACTCGGTCAGCCAGCTCGGGCTGATCACCACCAAGGACATCGTCGGCAGCAGCAGCGGCGCCGGCGGCAGCGACTCGCTGTACCTCTCGGAGCTGGCGCGCACGCTGGCCGAGTTCCTGACCGACGACCGCCGGGGCGTGCTCAAAAAGGCCGGCGGCATCGTCTCGCTCGTCGACCTGTGGGCCGTGTTCAACCGCGCCCGGGGCGGCGTCGAGCTGGTGAGCCCGGCGGATTTTGAAAAGGCCGCCGGCCTGTGGGAGACGCTGGGCCTGCCGGTGCGGCTGCGGACGTTTAAATCGGGTGTCAAGGTGGTTCAGGGCCGGGATTGGACCGACGAGACGACCGTCAAGGCGCTGCTTGCTTGGCTGCGGGATCTGCATGAGTTCCCGCCCGAGCGGGACGTGCCGTGGGACTGGCGCATGTTTGGGCGGGGGGTTACCGCGAGGGATGCTGCCGAGAGGTTTGGGTGGAGTATTGGTGTGGCAGAGGAGGAGTTGGAGATGGCGGAGGAGAGGGGCGTGCTGTGTCGCGAGGAGGGGATTGAGGGGTTGAAGTTCTGGGAGAACTTTATTGATACTGGCGAGGGCAAGGGGTACAAAGACCCGGCGATGGAAAAGGACGAAAAGATACTCAAGATGTTGCAGGAGGCGGGGTTTCTGTGACCTTTTGCTTGACGCGACGGCAATTAGAGATAGGGAGCAGCATCTACATGTGTATAAACATCTTGGCATTTTGAGCAGAGTGGTGTGTACCCGAAACCCGTTCCCCGTCTCATTACCCAGCCCTCTCTAAATGGTCTATGAGCAACTGCCATCTAATCCCGTGGTATCAACGCCGATATGACTGCCGACATTATACAGACATCCTAAACGCCCGCTACACGGAATGCCCATCAAGACAGACAAAAAAACAACACAATACATCAGAACATGAACAAACCCAACCCCAGCCATGGCATGGCCCTCACACCAACTTCTCCATCAACCCCCTCCTCACCTTGTAATTCACAACCCCACCCACCCCAAAAGCAGGCACGATCCTGCATATCCTCGCGGCCGTGCTGACGGCCCAGTTCTTGCGCACCACAGCCCACCGGTCGCGCCAGCACGTTACCCCCGGCCGGTTGTATATGTCCAAGCCCCAGAGGTGCACGGGCGTGCTGGCGAGCTGCACGGCCGCGGGCGCCGCGAACTGCGCCATCGTCTGGCCCGACACGTACCGCTGCACCTCGTCGCCGACGCGGCGCGAGAGCGCCGGGCCCAGCAGGGGCGGCACGTTGAACGACGCGAAGATGGTCATGCAGTCGCGCGCCGCGAATAAGAGGTAGCTCGGCAGCGTGACGGGGCGCGGCGTGATGCCCTGCGGCCCGAACAGACGCACAAAGACTTGGTCCTTGTAGATGCAGATGCCGATGTTGGCGGCCGAGGAGGCGGCGAATTTGGCCGTGCCTGAGGTGACGTGGGTTGCCGGGAGGGAGCGGGTGGTGGAGGTGGCGGTGTCGAGGGTGTTGGCGGTTAGGTAGGTGCCGCCGTAGACGGCGAAGATGAGGGCGAAGGGCTTCGAGAAGATGACGCGGTGCGGGGCGCGGAGGAGGGTTTGGAAGGAGGATTTGAGCGAGTCGACGAGGGAGCGCTGGCCGGAGGCGTTTTCCATTATTGAGCTGTGGAGGAGGGGGGAGTTAGAGGGGACCTAGTGGGAGGTGGAGGACGGGGTCGTAGTCTTACCGGTCAATGATGGATATTATCGGGGCCACGAGGGCGGCGGCCGAGGCGGCACTGATGAAGTCGGTGCCGAGCCGCAGGGCCAGGTTCTTGGTGTTCCATTTCGCGGCCGGTGTGCTGCCGGTCTTCGGCTCCGTGGTGATTGCCGGCGCCGGAAGAGCCCGAGGTGCTGCCGACGCTGCCGTCGCCAGCTGTGAAGGCTTGACCGCGTTCAACTGGAGCTGAGGAGGCGCTCTCGGAGCCTCTAACCCGCCTATCCCGCTATCTTTCATCTTGACGTTTCACCGATTCCACCTCGTGGAAATCCGTACAAGCGGAGATCTAAATGGCACCGTATTTATAGGCACCGGAAAGGACGGCGGCCGAGACACACGGCTCCGCCGAGACAACCGTGCCAAGCCCGGCGACGTGAAAAGCAGGAAAAAGAGAAGACAGTGATCAATTGATGCCCCAGTGCGAGAGATTGCTCAGGGCGATGGGGAAAATGTCATTGAACATGAATCCGTGCATCCATTACGCTTTCCTTTGCCGAGTGGTGAGGGATTGCTCCAAGATACGCTGATAAATCAACCTCCGGGACAGCTTCAAGAAACTGGCGCTCAGCACTTCGCGTGTCGGGTCGCGGGAGAGTGTCAGCAGTTGCCGAGATCGGAGACGCGATGCTTCGCTCCACTCGAGCGCTCCAAGCAGGCCACGTGATCCATCTGATCGCGTTTGGATCCCAAACGCGTCCTGTGCTTCTGTCATGTCAACATTGACCAGATAGTCTTCTGCTGAATTCGTGCACATTTCACTAAAGACATTTTCTGCAACGCTGTTCTTTACAAGTCTCCCAAGGTGCTAATGTGAGCCCCCCAGCAGAAGAACACTCTTTGGTTTCATAACCCTAACCCTAGATTTACTCCCTCCACCCCCTGAAGTGCCAGGCTTGGCTTCTCCATGCTGCCATACGAGTCTTGTCTGTAGGTCACACATTTGGTTTTCTCTTCCAGCTATCAGCAGTGGAGCTTTTGCAATGGTCCTACACTGACCCAGTGACTGTGATCCTGTATCACCCTTCAAATACCGACATAAGACCTGGCTCCTCTTCACTACGCTTGAACCCAAAGCTAACAAGTTCTTACTCTGGGTTACAAGCGAGGCCATCCGAGACCTACTAACATAGCCACAGCGCGCAGCGATAGCTCGCATGTTGATTCCAGGCCGTATAGTCGGGAAGATGTTCCTAACCTACTAAAGGCAATGATACCAAGCTTGATTGCTTTACAAAGCGTTGAGTCACTTTGGATGAATTTCTGGTCTTGGTTTACTCAACTTTTGTTCAGTAGGGAAGCCAAATGGCTGTATTGATCAAGGTTTGAAACTGGTGGACGTCTGGTGTGCACGTTGATCAGACAAAAATAGTTTGGCTTGATTATCCACCCTTGCTTCTTGTAAGATCAAAGCACAAGGGAAAAAGACTTTGACTTGCTCTTGCACTTTAACATACCTCCCATTTTCAAAGGCTCAGGCGCTAATAGCCGCCGCCTACGAAAATAACTTTACAACGCCCCCTGTAGATGTACGACTGGACAACACACATGTTGTCTCCTCTGGCTATTGACTCCGTAACACACTGTCTGGTTAATCCTCCTCAGATAAGGGTAGCAACACTTCAACAAGGTTGACAAAGCCTTTGAGAATTATTGGAGCAACTTTCTTATACATTATAAGCCCCATCCTAACCTAGAACTCATCATTGTGCCCTCTCGTTAGAAACAATCCAACTGTCTTGAACTTTGACCGATGGCCCGGAAGCACATTCTTTTGGTCTGTGTTTGATTCATGTCAGAGTATCGGCTATAGCGCCTAATTTTAATTCCGCCAGGTTGCGGGTTCCTCCGCTTCAGTCCTAACCCCTGATTAGCAAGCAGTCAGCAGCAAAGACGTATCAAGCTGGTAACCCCGGAAGTGCTTGACGCCTGTATCTCTGTCCGGTGTCCTTGGTAATTAAGTTATGCGGCGGCCCTGCGATACGCTCACCCCCTAGACCTCACGCCTCTGTGTTTCTTCTCCCGTTCGACCTCGTCGCTTGTCCACAAGCGGCCCTGCGAGATGCTTCACTCCCTAGACCTCACGATCCTGTCTTCCTTCTCCTGTCAGACCTCTTCGCTTGTCCACAAGCCGCCCTGACACCCCCCGGTCCCTATATTTTGACTGCTGTCACCTGGCCATCCCAACGAGCACCTCCGGTGGGTCCGTACCCCGGCCTCGATGCAGTTCTGTACCACTCCGCTCCGTTCCGGAGCACAGACCGGCGCTTCCGGCTGGTTCACAACTTCCCGGCCCTGCTCCGGCTTCCGGCTTCCGGCTTTCTCTTGAGCACAGACCGGTGTTCTCGGCCGACTTACAACTTCCTGGACCTCCTCCGGATTCCGGCAACCGGCTTTCTTCTTCTTCCACCTCAAAACACCATCCATCTCGCTCGCCTTGCTGCCACCGTCATCAAGGCCATCATCTCTTATAATCGCTCCAAGACTCATACAACAAAGCCCAGACCTGAAGCAAACATCATGAACATCAACAATCGCAACAACCGCCCACTGCGGCGTGACCCGGTAAGTCGTTTCCGTTTCCCCATTCCGTGATCGCTTCCCGAAGCAAGCCCCGACCCGTTTTCTCATATACCCTCCAAACCCGACCAACAAGCCAACTAGGTGCTGACGGACTCCGGAGCAGTTCTACGATCAGCCCCAGGATGCGATCCATACCAAGACGGTCCTGGGCGAGATCAACATCATCGCCAAGGAGGCGCAATACATTGAGGACGCCATCGACCACGTCCTGCGCGATCCGAATCTCGGCATGCTGCGCGAGGCCGCGACGCGCATTGTGTTCGCTCAGCGTAAGCTGAAGTGGGAGTTTGAGCGGCTCCTGGCTCTCTACAACCGGCTCAAGCTCGAGGCCGCCGCCCTCGACGAGATCGTCGAGGCTGCGGGTGGCGCCGCGGCTGGCCCTGCCGGTGGTGGTGGTTCTTCCGGCTCCGGCGGTCATGACGGTTCTGCTGCCGGCGACCCCGAGTCCGATGCCGACGAGCCTGCCGATGGCTCCGCTGCTGGCGACTCGGTTTCTGGCGGTTCCGTTGCCGGCGACTCTTTCGCCGACGCTTCCACCGCCGTTGGTTCCATGTCGTCTTCGGGTAGCTCCTCCGCCGGTGAGCATACTCCGGAAGGTTCATCCGACGACGACTCGGACGACTGGGGTGACATGGCTGGCTCGGTGAGTTATCCTGGGTATCTCGTGTTTCGACAAGTTGGACGTGGCTTGCTAACGAGTTGAGTAACAGGTCGCCGGTGACTACGAGACCGACTAAGGCGCATTGCGCTTGAGGCACGGGCAGAATGGGGGCTGTTTGAAGGGACGGATCATGGTTTTCAGCAATGGACTTGGGACGTTGGCAAGACCAAGGGCGGACCGACTCGAGCTCTCTCTCATTATGCCTCCCACCATCGGTCTGGCGGGGGAGAATGCCTGGTTTTGAAGGGGGGCCAACATAATCTCATCAAGTTTCAACCCCCAAACTCCAAGATTACCAGTGATTCAGTGATTGTTGTTTTCTCATAATGCCAAGTGCCACTCTAGCCAGTGTCTGGTTTGTAGGATGGAGCCGCTGGCTTTCAGTAACAACAGACTTTAGATGTTGGCGAGGGCTAAAGGACGGACCAACTCGAGCTGGCTCACTTACCATAACGCCTCGGCCCCCTGGCCCCTTCGCCCCCAGTTAAATATTGCTCAGTGTTGATTTCAGGTTTCTGTTGGCCATCATCACCCGCCGCCGCGCCCGTCACCGCAGCCGTCACCACACCCGTCGCCGCGTTATGCCAGTAAAAACTGCCACGGGCTTTTCAATCTTATCAACAGCCGATCTGGAGTCAAACACAAGCTCCAACAGAAGAAGCTCCCAGGCTGCAAGTTATAGCTCTCAAACACACAACATCAAACTCCAGACAGGACTCACCGTCTTCACCGTCTGGCGACATTGACCAAAGCGATGGGCCAGGGACTCCCACCTTCTGGATGTATCCTGTCTCCTCCCATGAGGCTAAGGTACCTAACCCGCATTACAAACCCGTCTCAACCCGCCACTGCCCTTGGCTTAACTTTCCGTGCAGCCGCGTGCCCATGTTGAAAGTGCGACTTATCTGGCATGCCGACCTCCGAGCGCTCTTGAGCAGGAGAAAGTAGGTATTAGAGAGAAATCGTGATTAGGTTCGCCGCATGCATAGATGCGTCTGAGATGACATAACTTTCAATGTCCTTCCAGGAGCGGTCCTAGTCTAGATAGAACACAGATGGTGTAAACTGAGACCATCGGGCTGTGCTGCACCAGTTGGTCAGAAATGGCTGTCACGGATTGCAATCGTGAGATGCATGGGCGCTAAATGTACCTCCGCTCTCCTTTGAGGAAAAAGTACAGCGTGTACCTTTACAGGTACACCAGACAGTTAAAAACAGAGAAAGAAAGAAACCATCGAAGGTCCCGTTCCCATGCCCATCAACGATTCCGGTTATCCGCAGTGACCAAACCCCCGCTCAGTTAAGCCGGTCCTCATCCCGCATGGTCTTCAGTCGCGTGCGGCCTGCTTCTTGCTGATGGTATTAGGGGAACGGCGGCTGGTATCCGTTGTCGTCCTTTAGGTTGAAGGCGCTGCCCGACTCGCTGGGAATGAGTCTACTTCCTCGGGCGCTTCTTATTGGCATTGCCGTTTAGGTGTTAGAGGCGACAATGGTTCAGACGCGATGTGTAAATAGAGAGCCCTTGCGGTTGATTGGAACTGAGGGCGTTGATGCGGTGGTCGTGTTTAGCCCAGTCTGCAGGTAACACACGTGGTCAGATGCACCGTCAACTTGGTGGGGAGTGAAGTCTTCCTGTTGCAGTCAACGCAAGAGCTTCGTGGTGTGATTATGGTTTTCCTGTCCGACTTTATTTGAGCGTTGGAGGTACCTCAAAGAAATGTGCTTTTTTTCTGTTGAAAGTTTCTATGCTCTCCCATCCTCCAGTACTGCTGTTTTTGATGTGAAGTTCAGGATCTTTAGACTCTGGTTGCCAATATGGTCGTCGTGAAGCGGATTCTTCACCTTGTTACTACCTTTCTCGGATGACTTTACCCAACACGCCAAAATAAAGGTTGTGAGAATAAGCCTTTATTCAAGCACCGCCAAGTCAGGCAACACTGTTTGACTGTCACACCAAATCGACCTCAGCTTGTTTCGGAGCACTTGGAGCGTAATGTTTGATGTCACTTTAAAGTCTGAGGTAATCTGATTTTCGATACTAGTCTCACTCATGGACATGCAGTTTGACGCAGTGTACACTCATGTTGAGTAGGCGCGGTCAAACACCGTTTGTTTTGTTCTCCCCTCTCTTCTCCCGCCCAACGGTGCCCCTGCTATCCACCGATGTTGATTGTTCCTTGTGACCCATCTCCAGTGTGTGCCGACAAAAATCATCAGATGCCCATAGATACTATGATTACCCCCTCAGCGCCCCCCCCCCCCCCCCCCCCCACCCACAATTCATTCAACGTCCCAAGCTGCCCATCCCGTCCGAATTCCAACCTTCACAAGCCGTCCGGTTTCATAGGACACTCCCATTTCGACCGTGTCCACTTAGGCGACAGGCCGTAGTTCTGTGTAGCGTTTTGGGTTAGCATGGTTCCGTACTCGCAAAAAATGAATGCCATGGGCGAGCCTTGCCTTGTCAAAGTACCGCCCGTCATGAGGGGGCTTGCTGAGGAGGTAGTCCATGGCCGTGTTGAGCTTGTCGATCTGGGCCCGGGCGGCATCAAGCTCCTTAAGCGCACGAGCCAAATGGCTCTCGCACTTTTCAAGATGCGCCACCTTCTTTCCCAGCAGCCGAACTTTTGCTTTCAGACGATGATCTTGGTGCGTCGCACGCCGGACGATGCTCACGCTGGGTGCCGGCTTTGGGGAGTGTTTGGGCGCTGGGGGGGAGTCGGGGGCGGGCTTGGCGGGATCGGCGCCGGGAGCGGGAGCGGGAGAGACGGGAGGGACGGGCTTGGCAGACGCCGGAGCGGGCCGCTTGGGTTTGCGCCCGTGACGCTGCTTTTTGGTTTTTAGGCTCCGATTGCGCGACATTGTGATGGAGTGCGGGCGTAAAAAGTGAAGATTGACAAGAAGAAGAGATTTGTTTGTGAAGATTGAAGTTTTTGCTTGATCAGGCTCTTTTTCAGGTGGTTTACATGCCAGGCACCGTGTTGGTTTGATGAGTGGGTCCTGGCTGGTGGCCGCCGAATTTCGAACCGGCGCGGAGATGTGGGTCCCGGGCTCAAAACAAGTTCAACACCACTTTCATCCTATCTTCCTATTCACAACACACACAATAGCAACCTTGAATAGAATAATAGGAAATTTCGCCGGCAAGAGCAAAAAAAACTGGGTGCCTGCAAAAAGCAGACGTGCACAGACCAGCCGCCTTCGCCCATAAATAAACGCCTTCCCCTCCTGCGAAACTCTTCCTCTTCCTTCTTCTTCCACACCAACCACCTCTTCCTTCTTCTTCTTCCACACCAACCACCTCTTCCTTCTTCTTCTTCCCCACCAACCACCAAGTTCGCCGCCATCCACGATGGCTCCCAACCAGACCGGCAACGACACCGCCATGGGCGGCACCGACCCCTCCCCTCCAACCCGATGGTAAGCCGCTTTTGCATCCGCATCTTATTGTCGGCTATGTTTGTCAGATTCCCGCAAGAGCGACAAACCTCCTGGGTTGTAATTTTTACACCCTCTTTTTCGGCCGACAGACACTCTTGGGCGCCCGACTCCCCGTTCTGCCTGGACTTCATCGCCGGGCTGGAGCATGGATCACCCGCCCTTGAGAGTTCAGTGGCTCGCGCCAGTGGTCGCCGGGGCCAACCCCGGTGCCATTGTAGTGCGTTTTCCCAGGACGGCACCGATCTCCCTTGCACTGTCTCATGCGTGTGCCGGACGGTGGCTGGCGGCCGCAACTTTGCTGCTCTTGTCAAGCAGCGGCGGCTTTCAATATCCCCGATGCCAAAAAGCCTATGGTGGGATCCGGATTAGCGCCGAAGCTTGAGTTTGAGGGCCGAAAGCTTTCACTCTCGGAGGGAGCGGTGCAGGATATGACATACTTTTGCCCGACAGCTTGATGAGACTTACCAGTTGGTTCGCCTGCTGACGGATGCAGATCACAGATTCCGGCGTGGCCTTTCAAGGCCTTGCGATGCGACCTCGGGTGAGTTATCTTTTCTTTTTCAACTCTTGCCCTCCATCTGCCCTTTTTCCTGCTCTCTGCCCTTTTTCCTGCTCTCTGCCCTTTTCCCTGCTCTCTGCCCCTTTTCCTGCTCTCTGCCCTTCTTTCCTGCCCGCCTCCCGCCGAGCTTCCGTTGCTGCCCACCACCTCCCTGCCGTTTACGGTACCATTTCCCTTGTCGCTGACCACTCATCCTCAGAACCCTTCGGTCGCCGTCGCCGCGTCGGTGGGCGTTTCGCCCGCCGTCGCCACCAACCCACTGGCGCAGATGCCACCCACTGCCGTGCAAGAGCTGATCGGCAGCATGAGCCGGCTCGCAACGAAGGCGTAGGACCTTGCCATTGCCGGCGCCGCCTCGGACAATGCGCGGGACGTGCAGTTTCTCACCACGGCATCCGTCAAGAAACTGGACGACGACCTTCGGACGGTGCATGCCAACGCCGTCTCCGCTGCCGAAGATGCCAAGGACAACGAGGGTTGGATGGGATGGGTGCGTAACGACAATGAGAAGAACATCCTCGAGATGAAGATGTGGATCGAGACACTCGTCGAGATTCTGACGCCCACGCTCAACGACGCTCAGAAGGCCGCGGTAAGCAACCCTCCCCCTTCCCTACCAACACGCCTCACTCGATGCAATCGGCTGACATCGCCTATTGTGCACAGATCGCTGAAACCCGGACCAGGGCGAAGGCCATGAGGGACCAGAAGGACCGGGAGTAGATGGGCAAAGTCAGGCCAACTTGGGAGAGCCAGGAGAATGGTGGTGGGAGTTCTAAGTGAGACGGATCTTGACGCATGGGTTGGGTTGGTTGGGTTGGACTGGGATTTCGCGGCGTTTGTGGAAGGCATACCTGATACCCCAAGGAGTTAGTGGGCTGTTTTCGCGACTGAAGGAATTGACTGTTTTCCCGTCCTTTGCTGGCTGGGATGTTGTCCCAATGCTGTTCCGCCGCCCATTTGTAAACACAACACACCGGGACACAAAATGACAGGAAGCCGAGTCCATTGTGCATTCGTTTCGAAGCCTTCAGGGTCCATCCAGGCAATCATGCTCCCATTTGAACGCCCGCTATACATGTACACAGGGCAGCAGGCCCTCCCTCTCCCCCTCCCCGCGTCTTGGCCCATCGTCCGCCGCGCCCGACTTAGTGCTTCGCAGGGGGCGCCTTCTTCTCGTCCGCCTCCGCCTGGTCCATGAACTTCCTATTTGATGTGTCAGACAAACAGTCACCCCTTTTCAACGGAGCTATGGGGGGGAATGATCGCACTTGATAAAGTCGGCCTCGTCGGAGCTGGAAGCGTTGAGCGGGGGAGTGGCGGGCGTCGCCTTGCTGCCGCCGCCCAGCGCAGCGTACGAGCCGGCGAACAATGAGCCGAGAACACCCATCGCCAGCTGCAATATCGCATCATGTTAGCCGTTGCCCGTCAATGGTTCGCAGGCGGGGGACCTGTTCGGGGCTTCTCGGGAGAGCGGAAGCGGCGCTTCAATTGGGGGGGAAAACTGACGTAGTGCGAGCCGACATTGGCGCCGAAGAGCTTGTATGTTTGAACCATTGTGGCGGGAGGGCGGGGAATGAGCTTGCAGAGGTGGTGGTGGGGAGTCCTGTGGAAGCAATCTGGAGGACGCGGTGTTTGGCAAGCAGAGGCTAAAATCGTCGCAAAGACGTTGAGCTCCGTTCCTGGACTCCCGAAATTTTGCCAGGAATTCAGGCCGAGAAACGTGCACGGACCCCGTTGCTCGTCGGACCTGGTTCCACAGCAGGACATGGATGGCTTATCGGAGGCAGTGGAGATCAAGCAGCCAAACTACGTCACCAACATCGCAAGTTCAAAGACCGAGAGCTCAGGTCGGCTTGACGGTTTCTACGACTTGAGTCTCGCAAGGAAATTCTGGATTGTTTACAATTACAGAGCCGACAACTTCAGTGGTCGTGGTCGTCGCGAAAGTCGACGCTCCCAAGCTTCCTCGCGCTTCTTTCGGCACCCTTCCGATTCTTCCCGGCCGCGTCGCAAACCTCTGGTGGCGTGTCATCGCGATTCGACTTTCGCAAACACCAATCCCCAACACAACCCCATTTCACCAGATCTCAACATGTGGCCCTTTGGCGGCAGCTCAGACAAGCCCACGGGCTCATCAACCCCCCAAAATGAAGCCCCCAAGCCACCGCAGCCCCAGAGCAGCGCGACCGACGACGTGAAGAAGGCCGCCGCCGACTTCGACCCCAAGAAGCTCCCCGACCGGACGAAGCTGCCCCCCAAGCTCCAAAAGATTGTAGAAAAGACCGACAAGGAAGAAAACTTTTTCGACGAGCTCGTCGAGGGCTAGTACGTCAGCCCGCCCGCTCCCCACTCGATCTCCCCTACCCTAGCTGCTTGAACCACCCCTAACCAACACCCCATGATAACAACAGCGCGCCGCCCTCCACAGAATCCAACGTCCGCTACGCCGCCTACGCGGCCCGCTTCCGCACCATCCTGCTCTCGGCCCACCGCTACGTGGCCTACACGTCGGACATTGGCGAGTCCTTCCGGCCCGTCGCGCACCCCTGGCTCGTGCGCGGCGCTTACGGCGTCTCGTGGGCCTACATACTCGGCGACGTCAGCTACGAGGGCTACAAGGCGTACTGGCACAACCAGCGGGTGCTGAACCCGCGCATTGAGCTGACCACGCGGCAGCAGCAGATCCTGGGCGTGGCGGCGCCGGCGGCGGGTGATGCAAAGGACGACGAGAAGCTGGCTGCGCCCCCGCTCCCCGGCGTGGTCGCGCCGCTGGAGGACTATCGGACGGTGATGCTGCAGCGCGGCATTTTTCAGAGCGTCGCGAGCATGGGCCTGCCGGCGTTTACGATCCACAGCGTGGTGCGGTACAGCGGGCGGGCGATGAAGGACGTCAAGAACGCGCGGGTGCGCACGTGGGGGCCCATCGGGCTGGGCCTGGCCGTCGTGCCGTTCCTGCCGGCCCTCTTTGACAAGCCGGTCGAGAACGCGGTCGAGTGGGCGTTCCATAAGGGGTTCGAGAAGTTTGGTGGGCATGAGGCGGTCGGGAATGCGCCGCTTATTGGGAGGGAGCGGCAGTTGAGTGAGCGGCCCAAGGAGAAGAAGGAGTGAGGTACAGCGGGCGGGTATGGTGTTTGGGCGCGGCAATCTTCTCTCAGAAATCTGTATGGGATACTACAACAAGGCTCGGGGCGTCACGGCTTTTGATGGTTCTGTTTAGCTGGCTCTGGATGTGTGTGTGATTATGACTTCCATTTCCGTGATGTCGGTGTCCAAGTTGCTCCTCTGCAACGTCCCTTCGCCCGGTATATATCCGTGAACGCCGTTGCTAAATCCCAAACGCTATGCTAAACCATGCGAAAGGTATGAAATCTCGCTCCTTATATCCTCAAGCCTCGATCAAATCAGGCGGCGGCCCAACGCCTCTCAGCAGAACGACCGTATTCCCACTCTGCAACACCTTCCCCAGCTTCTCGCTAAACTCCAATAACCTCCCCCCTTCCACATGAAACACCCGCAGCATATCTTCCTCCGAGCTCGACTGGTTGTTGATATTCTGCACCTGCAGACTCCGCGCCGCAGCATCCAGCATCTTGCCCACGACCCAGTCCTGTGAGTAAAAGAACTCGCCCTTGTGGATCTTGGCCTTGGCCGTCGCCGCCTCAGCCTCGACGTACAGGTACACGCGCTTCTCGGGCGCGATCTTGGCGTCGCCCTTGGCCGTCTTCTTGAGGTTGTTGACGGCCAGCATCTGCGCGACCTTGGGCTTGGCGCTCGGCGACGCGAACGACACCTTGGCCTGCTGCTTCTTGGCCTGCCCCCACAGCCGGAACCGCTCGAGCGCGCTCTTGGCGCCCTCGGCCACGGCCGCCGCCTGCGCGGCGCTGGCCGCGCGCGCCCCGATCGGCACCTTGCTGCTGCACGCGTGGTCCTCGCGCAGCCGGTGCTTGAGGCAGTAGTCGCGGTTGCAGTTGGCGCAGTGCACGCCCGGCACGAGCGTCGTGCCGATGGTCGTCTTGCAGCCGTCGTCGGCGCAGGGCTTCTGCGCGACCAGGTCGCGCATGCGCCGGCCCTCGCCCGCCGAGTGCCGGGCCAGGTCGGCCGCGCGCTTCCGCGCCGCCCACGCGCCCGGGTTTGCGCACGCGTGGCTGTCTTCGGTGCGGTGGTCGAGGCAGAAGGTCTTGTCGCAGGACTGGCACTGGAAGGGGAGGAAGTCGAGCTGGTTGCAGTAGCTGTACTGGCAGTGCGAGCCGATCAGGCTCGCGTCGGTGCCCCGACTCTCAACGGCGGCGGTGGACATTTTGATGTACGAGGTTTCGTCCGAGTTGGGGTCGGGCGAGGCCATGGTTGCGGGCGGCGACGGGCGACGGTTATAAGGCGTAGTAAAGAAGGGCTATTTAGGTTACAGCGAGTTGCGCAATCGATGTTGCCTCCAGAGTTGACAAATCTGGATCTGCTGACCAAGGGAATGGAGGTTGGACGTTTGACGAGGCCTGGCTGCCTGCGCCTTTCAGGGCGGTGGTCACCTGGAACGATCTCGAAGGCACCCGACACCTTGGCGGGGATCGGCGGGGCAAGGGGGCATTGGCGCCGATCAACCGTTTAGCGGCTCTTGGCATCTGGAGTCGCTCTCCAGGGTTAGGGTATTTCCTCGTTCTCCCACCGGGAGCCGCGGCAGGCAAGCATTGATCGATCGCCTTCGGCACATCCAAGCAACGCAACCTCCCAACACCATCAACATGCCTCGCCACCGCGCAACGCCCCGACCCCGACATGCCTCCTTATGTCCCGCGCAAGCGAATACGCGACCCCACGCCTCCTGCCAAAGATGACCCAAAAGAAAGGCAGAAGAGCGTGAGGAAGAGCGTGATAGCGCCCCCGCGCAAGTCGACGCTCTTCGACGACCTCGATGCGAGTTCAACCCCGCGGTCCTCGACACGGAATGGCTCGTCGACGTTGCAGATAGATGACAGCGAGGACGATGAAAGTTCTCTGACGTCGCTGTCTGACGCCGACTTTGAGGATGTCCCGGCCGCCAAGCGACAGAAGGTCCACGCGCCGGTCGACCAAGAGGACGAGGACGAGGACGATGAGGACGACGAGGATGTCGAGTTTGAAGACGTCGAGACCCCACAAACGGCCTTTACAAATGTCCCGACCCCTACGGGCGACCTCGAGTTGACGTTGATCCGGGACACGAGGATTTCCCTGGCGAACGCGCTGGGCAAGAAAGGCCCGTCAAAGTTGGAGCGCAAGATACGGGTTGCCACGCATTGTGCCCATGTTCAACTTTTACTGTGGCATAATGCGCTGCGTAACTCGTGGCTGTGCGATCCTACGCTTCAAGGGATCCTACTGTCGCATCTCCCGCCGAGATTATGGGCCGAGGTGGACCGGTGGAAGAAGAACGGCGGGTTAGAGCTGCAAGAGGAGACGCCTCGGACCAAGCCGAAAAAGGACTTAAAAGGGGAAGGGAAGGCTCCGATTCGGAAATCCCGGGATTGGAGCGAGGCATCGCAGCGTCTGGAAAAGGGCGCTGTTGATATGAGCCACGGAGACCCCCTTTTCAGACTGATGAAGTACCTCGCCGCCTGGTGGAAGCAACGGTTTTGTGTCACCGCTCCCGGGTTACGGAAGTGGGGTTACATGTCTTTGGAGAGACTCGACCGTCTGACGAAGGCCTTCAAGCAGGAGGAACATGACCAGGAGAGGTTCGGGGAACGAATCCGCGATCTAGACGACCTCCGGCTTTGTGCGCAGGAATGCGCCGGCAGTCGGGATGTTGGGGCCCAGCTCTTCACGGGTCTCCTCAGGGCGCTGGGCTTGGAAGCTCGTCTGGTTGCCAATCTTCAGCCGCTGGGCTTTGGGTGGAACAAACTGGAGGAAGCGGATCCTGAGAAGGAAGGCTTCAGCTCTGGGCAGACACCGCAGAAGGGATCGGACTCTGTCCCCCAGAAAGGCGCTGCTGCTACGAAAACCAAGACGACGAAAGCAGCAAGGAGTACTGCTCCCAGTCGGAACTCGAGGCGGAACACCAAAACACAATTGGAAGAAGCGTCCGATTCCGAGCTGGCTGCGGATGACAGCGACGACGACCTGGCGATCCAAGTTCCACAAGCGCCACAGAAGAGGGGGAAGGTCTATGACGCGGATCTCGAGTTTCCCCATTACTGTAAGCAACAATCCGAGCTCATTCTTCCCTGTTACGGCTCCGGGTGGCTCTCGGGTGGCTCCCGGTGACTCCCGGTGGCTCCCGAGACACCAGTCTTGCTCCCGAGGCTGCTCTCGAGGCTGCTCCCGAGACCTCTCCCGATGCCCCGATTTGGCAAGAAATAGCTGACATTGTTGGTAGGGACCGAAGTGCTGTCACCGGTGACGAACAAATATCTCCCAGTTGAACCAATCGTCAAGGCCGTGATTGCCACAAACCGAGAGCTCGTCGAGTCGCTAGAGCCTCGTGGTGGCAAAGCCGACAAGGCCAAGCAGGTCATGGCATACATTGTCGGCCACTCCCAGGACGGAACGGCGAAGGACGTCACAGTCCGCTACCTCAAGCGGCAGACGCTGCCCGGCCGCACCAAGGGGATGCGCATCCCCGTCGAAAAGGTGCCCGTCTATAACCGCCACGGCAAAGTCAAACGATACGACCAGTTCGATTGGTTCCGATCCGTCATGAACGGCTACGTCAGAGGCGACCGGAAGCATCCCATCACGGAAGCCGACGACGACGAAAACGCCACCGACCTCAAACCCGCCAAGCCCGAAAAGAAAGAAATCAAAGAAGGCGAAGAGACGCTCCAATACTATAAACAATCCAAGGACTTCGTCTTGGCCCGCCACCTCAAGCGCGAGGAGGCCCTCCTCCCAACCGCCCAGCCCGTCAAAACCTTCAAGAACAAAGGCAAACCAGCCGAAGAAGAACCCGTCTACGCCCGCAAGGACGTCGTCCAAGTCAAGAGCGCCGAGACGTGGCACAAACAGGGCCGCGCCCCGAAGCCGGGCGAGCAGCCCCTCAAGCGAGTCCCCTACCGCGCGGCGACGACCAACCGCCGGCGCGAGATCGCCGAGGCCGAGGCGGCGACGGGCGCGAAGGTCCTGCAGGGCCTGTACAGCCGCGACCAGACCGACTGGATCATCCCGCCGCCGATCCGCGACGGCGTGATCCCCAAGAACGAGTACGGCAACATCGACCTCTTTGCCGAGCATATGTGCCCCGAGGGCGCGGTGCACGTGCCCTACCGCGGCGCGATGCGGGTCGCGAAGCGGCTAGGCATCGACTTTGCCGAAGCGGTGGTGGATTTCGAGTTTGGGCACCGCATGGCCGTGCCGGTAATCCAGGGGGTTGTGGTTGCCGAGGAGCATCACGACAGGGTGATGGAGGAGCTGGCGCGGGATGAGGCCGAGAAGAAAAGGAAGGAGGACGAGAAGAGGCGGAGGGCGGCGCTGGGGATGTGGAGGAAGTTTGTCATGGGGATGCGGATTGTGGAGAGGATCAAGCAGGATTATGGGCAGGTCGGGGAGGATGTGGATGTTTTTGGGCGGGGCGGCGGTGGGAGGCTTGGGGGGCAGGGCGAGGTGGAGGAGTCGGGGGCCGGGGTGGGAGAGGAGGATGATATGGGCGGGGGCTTCCTGCCCGAGGGGTACGAAGAGGAGGAGCAGGAGACGACAAACCTCACCTCGGGGTTCTTCCCCGTTGTGGACGATGAAGAGGGCGGGGAGAACGGGGAGGACGCGCTCGAGGTTGACCACGGCGAGGGCGTGCACAGACCGGCAGCTGGACCGACCAAGTCGGCTATGAGCACAAAGCCGAAGCGGAAGGCTGCTGCCAAAGCCAAGGCATCCACCTCCCGCCGCAGGAGGCGGCCTAATATCCCTTCGAGCTCCGAGGAAGAGGATGGCGACGAAGACGACTTCCAGGATTCCGAGGACGAATAAGGTTGTCGTCGACTGGCCCTGGCTCTGCCATGAGCGGGCTGGTTGCTTGAAATATTTGGTTACGCGAAGCAACACGTTGTTTCCCCGCTAGATTCGCAGAGCGAGTCAACACCCTCCATCTACTAGAATTCGTTTGAGGCCACGCTTGGGAGTGGCGAGACGCAGAGGGCTATGCATAGCCTCGCATGGTCTCACTTCAGGCCACCTGGGGAAAGAATACCGATTTACAACACACAGATCCGGGGAGTTGCTCGTTCCCGTCCCGACGGCATGACTTGCTCCACAGTATCGCTTCGGTTGCTGGTCCATTTCGACCGCAATGCGGTGATGATGACACCTCGTTCTATTCAATGCATATTGTGATACGCAAGGTACATTGAATGTGTTGGCGATTTCCCAGAATTCGTTTGGGGGCGAAGGACCTGAGTTCCTCATGCAGTACTCCGTACAGTTCAAACCCTGTTTGTTTGTACCGGAATGAAGAAAAGAAATAAAAAGCAATACTTCAACCCGGGTTTGTTTGTTAGCCGACACTTTTGACAGGGGCCCAAGTCCCCAGTTCGAAAAATCGTTCTTTGACGGCCAGACAACTGTACAACATATAAGCCAATAGAGCCACTAGAAGCGGCTGGGAAGATATCTCCCATCAGTACCTTTTGTTCGTGTCAAAATGCGCTGTTTCGCCAAGTTTGAGATTTTGGCCACGACCCCAGTCTTCAAGCAAGTCCATTGCCGTTTTAGGCGTGCAATGAATGACACGGAAAAAATACCAGATTAGGCGTGCCTCTGGCGGTTGGCCCGTGCACCGCTCGGGGAGAGGCCCCGTGAACAGCCCAAGGCCTAAGTGCTCTTTCCACCAACAGCTCCGGACGTCCACGGGCACTCAATCAGCAGCCCGGACGTTCTCAAAACATCCAAGCCAACAGCACAACGGCCCGGCACCTGCACGTGCTTTTTGAGCCGTGGAGCCAAGGCAGCTACTCGGATACCCGCCTGCTCTGCACCCTGGAAGGGCGGGCTGGGACTTGACCTTTTGGACTCTTGGAGGCCCGTCGCCGTCTTTCTGGCTGCGTTCGAGAAGTCTCTGACAGCCTGAGCCTCATTTGTCTCGACCTTGTCCAAGTTCGCTACCTGAGGTTTCTGTCCTAGCGGTTTCCCGCCCTTCCAGCCGGCAGCCCCAGGCTTGCACCGGCAGCCTGCGCTGCACCGAACCCCAACCTGGAACTGTCTCGGCGGCCTTGGTTCTCACTCACCACCACCTCGCATTAATAAAGCCCCCGGTTCTCCACGACCTACGCTCGCATTCTTCTTCCCTACTGTGCTGTTGAACTACTTCTCTACGAACGGCTGCGCCTTTTCGGCAGCCTTGCGATGGCCTACCAAGATGGGGTCATCATCATTTCCGACTCGCCCTCTCCTCCACCTCCACCGCCACCGCCCTTGGACGCCGAGCCAGAGACAGGCTTCTTGGACGACTTCTACCTCGACGACGACCTCGACGGCTACCTCGGCGCCGGCTTTGGCGACGAGCCTTACCCCTTCCAGCAGTAAGTGTTTTCGTACCTTTTCTTCTTCTCCCCGACGAGCTTGCAGCACCACCCTCTCATGCACCACGACTTCATGTGGCAGTCGCACGCAAGTTACAGTACTGTGCTATGGGCTCGGTGCCCCTTCTCGGTCTTGCTACGTCGGCATGGCATCATTTGGTCAAATTTGCGGCACTTGGTTTGGCTTGAGGAGAAACCCCTTTACAGCGGGCGCCCGATTGCCTTCAGTTCAGCCAACGAACGACCTTCATCCCGCAGTCGGGAAATGGCCGAGCCCCTCTAGCTTGACTCATGGGAACAAACCACACGCAACAACAAGCAAAAACGGAGCCGAACACCCTACCTACTCGACCCATGGACGAATGACGCAGAGGCCGCCCCAGCTATACTGACATTTTGACACAGGGAAGAAGCACCGCCAATGCCAGCCCTTCGGTCAGGCGCAGGGCCAAGCGCCCAGAATGAAGGGCTGTCAAAATGCGAAGCGGCCGTCTCGAGCTGCTTCCCAG
The DNA here is from genome assembly GCA_033296685.1 of Parachaetomium inaequale. Lineage (NCBI taxonomy): Eukaryota > Fungi > Ascomycota > Sordariomycetes > Sordariales > Chaetomiaceae > Parachaetomium > Parachaetomium inaequale. Next base: position 10,918 of record MU854567.1, on the reverse strand, counting down.
ACATTTGCCCGGATTACCTGAAGAGTCAAGCAGCCAAACATGAGTGGGATGCCCAGGCTCTCACAACCCACCTCCTGGACGATCTGGAAAAGGGCCAGTCGTACCCAAAGCGGCCAAGTCCCCTGAAACGAAAGCGGCTACCAGAGAAGGAGGAAGAAGGCGAGGAGGAGGAGATGCGCCAGAAATTTGAGGATGGTGACCCGCGACTCGCTAGTAAAGGTCCCGAGTACGTCAATCTTTACATCAAGGCGGCGTAAGTAACATCACATGGCTTTTTTGTTTGTCAGCATACTCTCTTCTCACGTACCTCTTCCTGCATTTTCTCATACATCCAATACCTTGTCCACCCCTTTCATCGTCTAATCTTTGGGCAGGAAAGGACTCCTCAAGGCTGCATTTCCTCAGCGCTACGCCGAAGACATCGAGATCACTCTCAAGGAGAACAACTTCCAGCTTTACACGACATACCTGGCTCTCGACAAAGCCCCCTGGGGCCCAGACGCAGCGGCCATCAGATTCAAGAAGCCCTCCGCCAGGGGTGCTCACACAGAGCTCGATCTGCGTAACAACCCCCATCCAGCGCACATGGAAGCTCTGGCGGCCTTCGATGCAGCCCGAGCGACCTGCGCGGCGAAGACCCAAGCCCGTGTTGCCAAGGAAGCGGAAGAGAAGCGAAAGCTGGAAGAAGAGGAGGAGAATCTGCAGCGTGCCAAGGCCGAGGGGACCGTTGCCGACTGTGGCTGTTGCTACGAGGAGCTGGCCCTTAACAGGATGGTACACTGTGCCGGGGATACTACCCATTGGTTCTGTCGCTCTTGCGCGAAGCAAATGGCTGAGCATGTCGTCGGCCTTTCCAAACACCGCCTTGGCTGCATGTCGGTGGACGGATGCAATGCCACCTTTTCTAGGGACCAGAAGGCCTTGTTCTTGGACGACAAACTGGCCACGGCGCTGGAGTTGATCGAGCAGGAGGAGTCCCTTCGCATGGCAGGCATTGAGAACCTGGCCACCTGTCCGTTTTGTCCGTATGCGGCCGAGTATCCTCCTGTCGAGGAAAACAAGGAGTTTCAATGCGAGAACCCAGATTGCCGCGTCGTCAGTTGCCGCCTCTGTCGACAGGAGACGCATATTCCAAAGACTTGCCAGGAAGCCGCCAAGGAGCGCGGACACTCGGCCCGGCGCACCATCGAGGAGGCCATGTCCGCTGCGTTGATCCGCAAGTGCAACAAATGTAGGCTCCCCTCCCCCCCCCCCCCCCCCAACCTCCCCGTCTTTCCCCAACTCTACTCACTATGGATGGATAGGCGGCACGCCCTTCATCAAGGAACTCGGCTGCAACAAGATGACGTGCACCCGCGGCGGGTGCCGCAACGTGCAGTGCTATGTCTGCTCCGAGTCGTGCGACTACTCCCACTTCAACGACCCAACAAGAGGCGGCAAGAAAGGCAACTGCCCCTTGTTTGACAGCGCCGAGCAGCGCCACCAGGACGAGGTCCATGCGGCCGAGGAGCTGGCCCGGCAGCAAGTGGCCGAGGAGAATCCCGGCGTGGAGGGGGAGTTACTGAAGATCAACTTCTCGGAGAGGGTCAAGCAGGACGATGAGCGGCGCAAGGCGGCGGACCCGCGACCGGCCCAGCCAGCCCAACCACTCGCCGTTTTTGGAGCGGGGGCACCGCGAGTAGTGGGAGCAGCGGGAGCTGTGGGAGCAGCGGGAGCAGGTTTATTGCCCGAATTTCACCCCGGTGTGTAAAATACTCTTAACCCCGCCATAGACTCGAGACTGGCGCAGCATGGCTTACTGGTCTTTGTAGCGTACTGGTTACCGGGCCCCTTACCTGATGGAATCATCCAGCTTGGGGACCAAGCACAGGCTATTCAGCAGCCGCGCTACGAACATTGGCAACAACTTGTCGAAGCGCAGGCAGAGCAGGCGGCCGAACAAGTTCGGTACTACATGGGCAACTTCGGGGAGGCCCCCTTTCCACTCCCACCTCCGCCCGTACCACCCATTCCTCCTGCACCACCCGCTCCGGCTGCTCGGGCTCGGGGTGTTCGGGGTGCTCGGGGTGCGCCGGTTGCGCCGGTTGCGCCGGTTGCGCCGGTTGCACCGGTTGCGCCGGTTGCTCCGGTTGCTCGGGGTGCTCCGGCTGCTCCGGCCGCTCCGGTCATAGGCGGCAACCCAAGGAACTGGCGCGTTTATCGCAGCCCCCGCCGCCCGGACGGTTATGACGCCCTGGTCGCCGCACGAGCCAGTGCTGCCAACGCTCGAGCCGCGCTTGCCGCCAGCGGCCCTAGGCCCGCTGCTAAGATTGGTGGACACAGGGATCTACTCATTGACCAGTACCACATCCCTCCCCCTCCCCGGTTTCTCGGGGGCATCCAGTTTGGATCTTTCGGGGCACCAGCCGCAGCCCCCCAGGGCCAGGGCCAACAGGCTGCTCAGCCCGCCAACCAGCCCAACCAAAACCAGGGAGCGGGCGCCCCAAACCAGGCGGGGGGTGTCCAGCGCCAGCCGTTTCCGCAGGCTTATGCGGGTTTGAACATGGGTTTTGGGTTCCAGCAACTGGAGTTCCCTCCCCCGGCTGGAGAAGGCGGAGGCGCTTAGTAGGGCTGATGACTTCCCCGGCCCTCGGGAGATACACGAATTCGGCATGACGGACGGATGGCGAGACTCAAGCACTGCCTCCTGAACCTCCCCGTGCGACGGGTTGCTCCGGGGTGGTGGAATCAGTTCGGATACGACACTACCATATCTTTCGCGGACGGGCCTCACCAGCGACACCTCTGCCGCCCCCAACACGGCCCCTCCTCTTCTTTTCTTTTCGTTTCCTTTTTTCCTTTTTCTGCACTTCCAGCATGGATACGATACCAGCGCGCATGATTTTTTCCCCATGGTTTTCGGCGAGCATTCTGCATTTTCTCTTGCCAATTCGGGGATATGGATAATTACAGGGGGAGAGAACATCCAGGGGCAACGTCCTGCGTTGGGGGATATGGGGGGGAGTCGGCGTTCGATTTCCCCTTACACAAGCATACATGATCACGACTTGGGGGGGTAAGGGCATGATTGCGGCGTTTTGTGGATGGGTTGGGTGGTGCTCTAGTCAGGGGCACAGGGCAGACCGAGGACATGGGCATCACATCATATCATAATCGCGGCGTTTGGGGGGACGGAGTTCATCTGGTGATATCCCGCCGTTTGGTTCTGCATTTCTGGGGTGGACGGATGGGGTTGGACGGGTAGGCGTTTGTTGGGTGTGTGTATTTAGATAATGATTCGGTTGCCTGCCGGGTAGGTGGATGGATGGGTATGGTACAGCATGACACTGCCAGCGTGGAATCGGCAGAGTCACACACCACCTTATTGTTGGTGCTGCTGTTGTTGGTATTGTGGTGTGTCGATGCAATAAATTGGCCATGTCGGCAGTCACAGCGACCGATGTCTTGCGATCCATTTCCCGCTTGATCTGCAAACACCCGCCACGTTGGCTAATGCCGTGAGAGGAGCATCATACATACATGACCTCGGCCTCTCTTCCGTCTCTTTTAGTACGTAAGCGTACACAACCCTCACCTCCTCGCCCTCACCCCTCTCCAGCCACTCTCTACCTCCCCTCCCATACCTATGTTAGTACTCAACGCCCCCGCCCAAACTTCTCATGCCACTTCCCCCGCGCCTTGGGCGCCGGCGCGGCCGCGGCCTCGGCCTCGGGCACGAGCTCGATTGTCTCGTGCACGGTGGCGATGGTGCTCAGGCCGGCTGCTGCTGTAGTAGGTCCATCGCTGGTGGGCGCCAGCAGGATGAGGGCGTTGGAGGTGTTCTTCTGGCGGAGGGAGTAGGTCGTTGATGGCGTCTTGAGGAGGGCTGCTGTTGGGGAGGGGTGGAGGGTCAGGCTGGGTGGTCATCAGCAGGTGGTTAGTGGTTTGTTAGTACGCGGTGGGCGGGGAGTTGCCAGGGGGTGAGTGAGTGCGTGCGTGTGACATACGTGGGGGCGTCTGGGCTCTCGAGCAGTTCCAGCAGCTCGGGCGGCAGCTCCAGGAGCTTGTACCCCGTTCCGTCGGGCGCGTGGGAGAGGGGTATGCCGGTGTTGTCTTGGCTTGACATGGTTTGCCTTGGGCTTATTTGGGGTTTATTGGTTGGCTGGAGGATGAGCTTCCACTGTCGAGGACATGGATTTGAGGACTTGAGGTCTTAGTCCAGGTTCAGTGGGGCGAGCTCCCGCTGTTAGGGTCGGGTAATTACCAGGTAACGCGCGTGCGAGCTGTACGAATACACCGTACATACCGTGACGTAATTACCTACTGTTGGCTTCGAACGCACTTGCGGTCAACAAACGGCCAACCCCCGCTGCAGGCAGCCGCGCAGCCTTGCACAAACATCTGCCATGACTCCAACTTGCCATCCGTCATGACTCTCACTTGAACTCCGAGTCAACGAACCCAAACGCTGGCCATCTCACGACAACACCACCTGGATTAGGTATCTACATAGCGCAACACATACCGAGCCCAGCAGTGCCAGCACTTGTCTGTCGACAACGACGAGCACGCTGGCTGCAATGGCCACCGCATCGCTCTCGAGCCTTCCCGCGGAACTCATTTGTGAAATCACAGAGCACCTTCTGGGTGACCGGGCATTTGGCTCTGCCGCGGCTCTCGCCCAATGCAGCCGCCGTCTGTGTGGCCCCGTGCTGGCCCTGCTGTACGACAACGTGGGCCGCGTCAATCAGGATGCCGGGGAGGACGGCCTGATCTGGGCCGCCGAGAACGATGAAGTCGGGACCCTGAAGGCCTTCCTGGAGTCCGGAGTCAACCCGAACGTGCGCTTCTGGTCGACCTTGCCCGACTGTGCCCGCCAGGATGTCTTTGCTGCCCAGCGTCTCCGCCGCCGCCTGGCGCCCCGGCCGGATGGCCACCTCGTTGCGAGGCTGCTCCAGGAGAACGTGGTCCAGCATCAGAGACGCAGGTGGAGGTATTGGCCGCAGAGTTATAATGCTCGCTTCAAGGAGTGTATGTGGCACCTCAGCCTTCCAAATCTCTCCCTATACTCTTCAAGCCGGAACGGCGTAGCTGACATCGCTCCGAGGGTACTTGGCTACTATCAACGGCGACATCCCCGAATCCCCTGCCGACCTCGTGCATGATGTCACCAACATCGTCAGAGCGGCCCGATTCAGTTGTCACCGGAGCACTATTGACTTTGGACCCGGCAGCGCTTCATACACGTGGACTGCGCTTCATGTGGCGACCCAGCGGAACAACATGCAGGCTGTCGAGATCCTACTTGCCCACGGGGCCAAGATCGAATTGAGATGCCGGGGGCTTTGCGACTGTCTTACCCCCGCGTGCTCCGACTTCAGTGCCGGAGAGCCGCCGCCAACCTGCACCTCCTTGCACATCGCCGTTTGCTCTGGCCACCCACATCTTGCTCGCCTTTTCCTTGCCCGCGGCGCCAACCACACAAAGGCCGGCCAGACGACCTCGGATGCTTATGGTTTTGCGCCCCTAGGGGATATTCCCGCTTTCCATACCGCCGCTTTGCGAGGCGATGTCGCCATGTGCCAGCTCCTGCTCGATCACCATGCCGCTAGCGGCTCGGGGGAGCCCGGTGGCCTGCTGGAGCAAAAGGACCACCGGGAACTTCGTGCACTCGACTATGCGGTTGCCGCTGGGCATACGCGAACAACAGGCAGCTGGCTCCTGGAGCAAGGGGCCGACCCTCTGCAGCACCTAACCTTCGACAGCCGTCTATTTCTTGCACCTCTCAACTTTCTCTGCCATCGGGGGCAATATCGCGATGCCCACTATCTGCTAGACATGATACGATCTAAAACCCCCTCCACTTTGAGCCCCCCCAACTACACTCTGGCTCTTCAGGCATGTTTCGTGCGGCTGCGAACCCCGCGCCCGCCCTTCACTGTCATGCTGGGGTCTCTCCGGCGTTACCTCGACGAATACATGCAGCTTGTTGTGTCGGAAAAACCCCCCTATCCCGAACGTGACAGCGAGGAAGCACTGGTTGGTCTGGTAAAACAGTTGCTCGACGTTGGGGCAGATCCGAGTGCCGCTCTTGTCCCTTGCGAACGCGACATGGAGCTTGACTTTTCCGTAGCGAGGGCCAAATCAGCTTTAGATTTGGCGGCAAACTGCGGCGAGCGAGAAGCGCTGAAGGTTATGCTCGATGCCGTCGCCGAAATCGATTCGCACGTGTCCGACACGATGAGGCGCACAACACTTATATCCGCGATACTGCCCCCTCGGTATTCTCCCGCCTACGAGAACCCGCAAGTGTACCTGGAGACCATCATCTTCCTTCTCGAGCGCGGAGCCTCGTTCAAAAAAGCGCTAAACCAGCGCGAACCGGACAAAGGCTTGAGAGACTTGTTCTCCCCTTTGTTCGAGCCCAGGATCAACAGGACCGCATGGTACAACCTAGATCGATTTGACTTGTTCGAACGCGTCATGGAATTGGTTGCCAAGGAGCTGGGCGAGGAGCAGTTTCCAGCCGCCTGGGCCGCAGACCTCTTGTACGTGTCAGTCAAGTGCGGGAACCAGAATGGGAACTTTTGCAGATGGTACGTACCGGACGCCCTTTACTTCCCTCTTGTTCAACATGTAACATGTCACTAACTGACGGCGGATCAAGGTTGGTAAAACGTTATGAACTTGCGCCCACAGACTTCTCCGCCAGCGATCTGGAACTCTTTTCTCCCCTCAACCCCGACAAGACGCTCAGCGAACCGGGCATGGTAGAGTGGTTGCTGGATTTCATGCCAGACACTGCAACCAAGCTCCACGAGCCCCAGACACAGCAGCCCGAAGATACGGCTCTTGTTTATGCCGGCCGCGGCTTTCTCCCCGCCGCCAGGGTGTTTGTCGAACGTGGCTTGGTAGACATGGCGTCTGGGGCTGAAGCCGACGAAAAGACGTCTGCGGAACTGGAGGAGCGATTCCGAGACATCATTTTCGAGGCCTGTGCCCGTGTCATTCGGAAGGGGTCTGCGAACCTCATCCACGCTGTACTTGACCGGGCATCAAAGGCACCTCTCGGGGAGCAGCCAAATCTACTAACCCGCGACGGAGAACTAGCCATCTCCCGCGTGGTTGGCCAAGTTTGCCAGAGTGATCTTGAGAGGAGGCATCTCTCAAGGATCAGAAGGGTCCTGCGGATCCTTCTGCTACTGCCCTCTCCGCCACAGCGCTCTCCGCTATATGGCGTCAAGGGAAGACGTCACGGCGAGCGCCCGGCTCACCTGCCTGGACACAGCTCCTGGATTCCTTCCCTTCCGCACCCTTTCTTCTATCCCGTCCCTATTGCGGTGCAACTGGGAAGGGCGGACCTGCTAAAGGTGATATTCCAAAAGACGGCCCCCCCAGAACCAGATGACATCCTCGAAGTCCTAGCCATGGCGCTCGACGCCAGCTCGAAGGAGCCCGAGCCACCCGTCGTCCAGACTATCCTCGAAGACACCCCCGTCGACGTCGCCGCGCTCATCCCGTGGCCCGTTGCAAAGGAAGAAACCGAAAACGGTGCCGTCATCGACCGCGTCCCGCCCCTGTATTACCTGCTCAAGACCTTCTACGACGGGCACGTCATCCCCCCGGCCGGCACCACCACCGCCTCCGCCGCCGTCACCGACGACAGCGGGAAGCACGACTGCGACTGCCCCTTCGTGACGAGGGATAAATTCGTCGTCACCTGCGTCGGCCTCCTGGTGCAGCGCGGCGCCTCGTGGACCCAGCCGTGCCTGCCCTCGGGCGAGACCGCGCTGGACGTGCTGGCGGCAATCCTGGACGGCGAGGGCTGCCGCTCGATGTGGGGCGTCTGGGCGGCGCATAATTGGGCTACGCTGAAGAGGCATGTCAGGCTTGACTGGCGGGCGGGCGACGTGGCTGGGAGGGAGCTGGGGGAGGGGTTCAACCCGGTTGAGGTGGAGGGGCTTGGGGTGGAGGCTAAGTGGGCTTTAGAAGAAGGGGAAGCATGGGAAGAAGGGGAAGCAGGGGAAGAAGGGGAAGCAGGGGAAGAAGGGGAAGCAGAGGAAGAAGGGGAAGCAGGGGAAGAAGGGGAAGCAGGGGAAGAAGGGGAAGAAGGGAAAGAAGGGGGAGAGGGAGAAGGAAAAGAAGGGGAATAAGAGACGAGATAAGAGGAAGCCGGGCGTGGAGAAAGTGAAAGGGCAAGGCATTATTCGTCCAATACAAGCCATTTGGACCGCGATGTGGCCGACATGGACAGTTTGGCAGCCGACGCATCATACTACCGGACTGTGAAAAAAGACAGCTGGCTTTGATGACTCGAATCCACCTACTTCATCATGGCCATTCCACGAGTACGGGTATTTATACGTCCTGTTGACTTCCAAGTCCTAGCCCAAGCTACAAGAGACCCAGAACATGAATAGGAGCGCAAATCAAATCACATCATCACCATGGGAAACGCCACCGACGAGCTGACAGACAATGGCACCACCTCCTCGGCATCTGCCAGGGTCATCTGCGAGGAGTTTCTCAAAGTCCTCGGCCGTAAGGAGGTTGAACAGCCCATGATATGGTATGTACACATACGACACAAGCTGCTTTACCACCACGCTCCCCCTTGATGCTAAGGGAACATCTGTTCCCATAACCCCTGGATCTTCCAAGAGTAAACCAACACAGCTAACACAGCCAACCAGCCAAAACCTCTGCCTCTGCGCCCAATTCTGGCGCTACCAGCACTACCTCCTCCCCCTCTGGAAACAACGCGGTATCACCAAGATGGTCTGCTTCGGCCTCGGCTCGTTTAGAAACGTCCAGCAAAACGGCGGGCCGTTCCCCGGCGGCCCCTCTAAGCAACAGCACACCTACCGGGCCGTCATCCGGGACAAGACCCCCCTGCAAGAGGAGTTCAACACGAGACCCGTCGACCGCCACGACGCGCTGCAGGCCATGCTCCGCCACGTCGCGGCCGTCGAGGTCGCCTCCATGCTCAAGTTTTGCTCGTCGCGCCGCGGGGTTGAGCACCAGCTTATTAAGTACTACTTTAAGAAACTGACTGCTGTTCAGGACCTCCCCACCGGGGGCGCTGTTGGGATTGATGAGAAGACTGTCAAGAAGCTGGGCAAGATGCCGCCTACCGCGGGGTATGCGGGTGATGAGGACTTGGTTGATGTCCCCGTGTATTTGTGGGATGGGGAGTATGCTGAGCAGGATAGGGACGCGCTTGGAAGGCTGGCGGCGGTGTTTGAGGTGGCGCATCTGCCGCCTGTTGAGGTGGTGGAGGGCGGCGATGTGCGGGATGCGTGTCGGCTTGTTGATGAGCACACGCTGGTTTACGCGGTGGATCCGGATTTTCCGGTGAGGAGTATGGTTTTGGGGCGGTGTAAGCCGGGGGCTATGATATGGAGGGATCATGCGGTGGATGTGGAGAGGTAAGGCCCTCTTACCCCCTTGGATCTCCTAGAAAAAGGATTGAGAAAGGGGTATGCTGACGCGCAGCAGTGACGTCCTTGTTAATGATATCCGCCCCCTGCTCGACGACTACGAGGAATTCAAGCTCGATAAAAGACACGCGCCGCATACCGTGGGGTCGTCGCACTTGTATATTCGCAAGGACATTGTCGAGGCAGCGGAAAGGGAAAAGATTGTGCCGCCATATCCGGTGACGTTTCCACACGATTATCCGTATAAGCTCAATAACTGGTACTTGGATAAACTGGAGAGGAACGGCAGTGGGAAGGTCCAGTTGAAAGAGGGTGATGGTGGCGGAGAGGAGTGATTTAGGGGTGTTATTTTCGGCCGTTTTCTTCTTAAACGCCTCTATTATTCTTGCATTCTTTTCTAGATAATATTCTATTTCTATTATTATAAGTCCAGTTCTGCAAAGAAGGAAAGGAAGATGTTGGTGTTGGAGAGGTGAGGTTGTGTCAAACGTGGACCTGGAATCGGAGATCCCTGTCGCCCCACTCATAGGGCTGACAGTTGGCGACGTCACGACCGGGGGCCTAGCTTACCCCGCCTTTCTCCCCCACATCGCCTCCAGGCCTGCGAACCTCGAGCGCGAAACAGGAGCTTGACTGCCCTCAACAACCCAGCTTTCTCGACAAGATATCGACAATTTGTCGAGGCTTCAACAACAACCAGAATTCCATCAGGGACTGCATAGCAACAACAACGCCATGGTGTTGACGGATCCGCTCGGCCCAGCGGCGGTGCTGCGGGCCATGGCCGACGCCCTGCCCACCCACGACAAGGGCGACACCACCTCCGACCTGAGCAGCTCGCTCGACTGCGTCGCGCTGTTTGTCCACGCCTGCATGGTAAACCTCGGCTTCCGTCTTCTCGGCTTCAACGAGGACCAGAGGATTGGTGCGCCCCTCCGAACCCCTTGCCATCCTCACAGCTGACAACCCCCCAGAAGCCGAATGCGCGCGCCTTGCTCCCCGTTTGCCGTCGCAGTGGAACAACTCTCTCAGCTCGCATGGCTTCATCTACGCCCACACCCAGTCCTCGATGCAGTTCGTGCTCCACATCGACCGCCTGGGCTCCAAGATCGAGGTCCGCGGCCTGGGCACCGGCGCCGAGCGCATCGCCCGCTTCGACATCACCGCCCGCGACTACATCTCTTCCTCTGCCTTGCCGCTGCGCATCACCCTCACCGCCGACGGCACCGAAGACAGAAGCGACCTCGCCCAAAAGCTCAAAACCCTCTTCATCTCCGAGGAGCGCATCAAAGGTACTTCCCCCCTTCCTAGCTCTTTCTTTTTAGACCACCCCCACTAACTCCCTCCTCCCCATCAGACCTCTCCTCCCTCCTAAAAATCTCCCTCATCCAACGCCTCCTCCCCTCCCTCCAAAAAGAAGGCTACACCGAATCCGAATCCGCCCCACGCCGCACCTCTCCCCCACCCCAACAACAGCCCCACGAGCCCGCCCACCCCAG